>JAZHYW010029238.1:0-30519 GCA_037355805.1 Ixodes ricinus | reverse complement strand
ACATTGTAAATAGAACCAGCGTCTTGATTGAAAAAACTCCGAGCTTCTGTGACGTGTCCGCCTTTCCGGTGCGGCTCGTTATCCCCGGCCATCCGACTATCTGTGTCCCACGCGCCACGAAATGTAAGCTCTTCCAAGTATCTTCTTACAGGCCTTCCGAGGCGCTCATAGGTTCCCGTCGTAGCCTTCAGCGTCTCTCTTCCCCCAGAGGGCCCCGCGACCATTACATTCTTGGCAGACGAGGTCTTCTTTCTATTTTCCATTTTCACCAGGAACATTTGATCAGACTCCGTGCCGGAGATGCAGAGGGTGGCAACACCGGCAAGTAGTTTTGTGTTAGCACATTACGCAGGCGATGATCGGCGACGTTCCCCTACCGACGCCACCAGTATTTCTTTCCCACGCCAGGCTGCGGCCTTGGCTAAAGTTGGAAAACGTCATTTTTCAATTATCTGTGGCCAGAGGATGAAGCTTCTCCTCCAGCGCAAGGCGCACTACTGTGGTCGTTGCTTGCCTTCGGAAGCCAACGAATACTTTCAACATTTCCCTTCAACAATCCCGGCAGCGCGGCTGTCTCTGAATTTGATGGGCTTCAGCAAATTGATGAGCATTTTGCTCCCAGTTAACGTTGTCGTCGAACGTTAGTAAATTTCACTGCGTCCAGTCTCCGGGAGAGCGTCCTCGACTACCTTAGTGCACGCAGGCAACTCGGTTTGTCGGTGATTTCGAGAGTCCTGAACGCATCGTCTTTGGCCGGTTTAAATTCATGGGAAGTACAGACGGTATCCGAGAGTCTGCGGAAGTTGAGCGGTAACCTGCCTTCGAACGCTGTGTTCCTAGCACAGCAGTCTGAACAGGCGTCTCGAGATTGCGATTGCACAGCCATTTCTCCAGTTTATCGTTCTGGAACGCCGCGCACGCCGTTCAGGTCGTACGGATCATGAACAAGATGGCCGACGTCTGAATTCAACTGAACATCCACATCGTAAAGAGAACGGCATGCCGCTCTCCCCGCAAATGCGCCTTCGCCGCAACACCGGTCGCGGCACACACCCGCGTTTTCGGTTGAGTACCGCGTGATGCTCCGTTGTAAGTGCGCGCCTCCTTGGGCGTGTAAGCGTCGTAAATAAATTTGCCTGACCCATCCACGGAGTAGCGTCGTCCTGTCAGAATGGTCATTTTTCTGCGCGAATGCTGGCACGTTTGCCAGAGTTCTCCCCATCGTCTGCTGCCACCGATCGTCAGTTGGCCTTTCCGCTGACGCTGCCGGTCGTTGCATCAGCGGCTTGATAGCCGTAACCAGAGCACTCCAGCCATGGAATCGTCACATTCCTGACGAGGATGGCGTTTGTAAAGTTTGCGCCGTCGGATCATCGGAAGTCCTCCTGAGCGACGATGGCGTTCACGGAATTTCACCGCTGATGTCCAGGTGAATTGCATCTACATTACCTTTACTCATTGATACTCGCTTCCTTCAAAGCGTCAGTACCTTCCGAGCATAACGTTAAACAAGATCAACGCCCAGCAGCAAATCCGGGCGAGCAGGAAACCGCCGCGCACTCTTGTGCACTTGCCTCCGTATGTCGGTTCACGAAGTCGTGGATGTTTCCAGACCAAAGTCGGCTTCAAAGAGCGCTCCGCCGACATTTCTTTGATGCTGCGTCGTTCGCAACTGGCCGATCCTTGCCGGGGATAGGAAAGTAGCCGTGCATCGACTGCGTCACGTTTTGTCGGGCGCTCCACTCGAATGTGTCACGTCGTCGCAGCCGACCCTCGCGCCGCCATCCCGGGCCACGTAAAGTCGGCTGGAGTCCCGCAGCCCCCACGTACGCTAGAGCCCAGTCGCTCCACCGTATCCCGCAGGCATCCCAGGCAAGCACCCTCCACCCATTGTCCACTGCATACGGGCACCAGCCGTCCACGTCGTCTGATGTACTACTCAAGTAGAGGCGTCTTCGGAGACCAGCCTTCCCCAGGCGGGATCCGTCGACGTCGGGACCATCTTGTAACCTTCATCGAGCGATGCATCGAAATTACCTTCTGGTTTCGAAGATATTTGAGGGATCTTTTTCCCCTGAGTTAGGGTTAGTTAAAGCCAAACTCACACAATTACCGTCCGGCCACCATGTCGCGCCGGTGCAGGCGAAACATAGCCGCTTACCGATCGCGTTGCGTGCTGCCGTCAGCGCAGAACATCAGAAGCTCGAGCCGCCAAGGCGCTATCGAGCGTGCA
Source organism: Ixodes ricinus (assembly GCA_037355805.1). Lineage (NCBI taxonomy): Eukaryota > Metazoa > Arthropoda > Arachnida > Ixodida > Ixodidae > Ixodes > Ixodes ricinus. Next base: position 28,286 of record JAZHYW010029238.1, on the reverse strand, counting down.
ACGCGTCGGAATGGGGTGTCCCTATTTGTAGTAGCTCAAGAAGAACGACGGTGGAATCCGTAAAGTGACGTCAGGCGGCGTTCTCCAAATCCAGGCAGTCGATAGTACACATTTTCCGCTCACGCACATATTGACGAGCTTCTGAAAACTCCTCAGTGGAGCTTCGCATTTCACTAAGCTAGACCTCGCGTCTGCCTATCACCAGGTTCGTCTCGACCCTAAGGAGTCGGGACTTAACGGCATCTTTTCATTACCCATGAAGGGCTTTTTTCGTTTCAAGCGAGTTTGTTCCGGTCTGGCGTCTGCACCAGCGGCCTTCCAACCGGTCATGTCCAAGCTATACTGGGCAACATCTGTCCAGGAGTCCAGTTTTATTCGGAGGATATAACTGTCTCGCGGATCCTCCCAGAAGGAAATACGACCATAGTCCCAGACAAGTCCTTAAATGCATTAGAGGCCGGTCGCAAGAACACTCGAAAAGCCGTTTTCAATGTTTCCGGAACTGTCATTCCTAGGCCAACGTCTCGTCTGTGGTGAGGTGCCTTGAAGATCCTTCCGGCGGTTCAGATAGACAACGTCCATAAACTTCCCAGCTCCGCCCGGACCCTTCCGCGTGAGTTGAGGTCTTGTCTACCTACTACAGTTGAAGTATTGGTCCTGGCATTGTTATGCCCTGCACCGCACGCCCCCGAGAAGCTTCATACGCAGATTGACGGTTTGTACGTCGCCGGCCAGCTGTCAAAGTGTCAAGTCCTGTCTTCAACAGGCACCCATTCTGGCAATGTTCGATCCGGAATCTTCCAGCCGCCGTCCTGACCGACAGACGTCCAACTACGGTTACCCAGCTGTTCTCCAGCAACAACGTGGAAAGCAGCTAGGAGACTGTTGCTTGCCCTTCCCGCTCACTCTCCGAAGCAGAGCGAATGTACTCAGGGCAGGAGAGAAAGAAGCCCGCAACCTCTCCGTGGCTACAGCGAGAGATGGCATGTTTATCTTTGGGGTCGACATTTCGACATCCAGACCGATCACCAGGCTCTTCGTCACACTAATGTCCACTCAACGGACTTCGGAGTCCGTCCACGATTTATCAGGTCGCTGGACGGGTTAGACTCTTTAATTACAATTTCACTACAATACTGCAAAGGAAGTGACAATGGTTGCCGACGCTTAGTCTCGCCTACCGGTCACAGATACCTGAACAGCGTATGGCTTTTGAGGAGGAAGTGGTTTCAATCGTATGCATGCCTCACAGAGAAAGAATTCAAGGAAGAAACTGCAAAAGATCCTGTATTACCACCACCATGACACATCTTTCCAACACATGTATTTCAGAGGGACAAAGTATTGCCTTCCTGAGTTCAAAATAATATTTGCCAGAGAGACTATCTCTCAGTCACAGATGCATTATTATTCCAGGGGAGAGAAGAGAGGTGGCTCTCCCAATTCGCGTGAGATCAGGCTGATGCAGCACATGAACACAATTGGCAGAGCTGTACCAGCATCATCAGCGCGAACTTACTGGTACGGGACGAATCAGCATGTCAGGACCAAAGTTCAAACTGTACAGTATGTCGTCCACAGATGTCGCGCGCATCCCCGCACCTCTTCAACCAGTTGAATTTCACCGTCCGGTGAACGGTATGGATATTGTCATCCCTCTGGAACGAGCCTCCTTCAGGAAAGATTTCTTTACTGTACTGGTAGATTACCGCAAGGTATTCAGCGGCACCCTGCTCACAACGTCACGATTCGCTGGTGTCATAAAGTTTCTGAAGTCTGTCTCTTGCCCGCAGGTTTGCTGCAAGAGGATCACGATAGACAATGGTCCGCTAATTTATTTCAAAGGAGTTGAGCTGATTTCAGTGCATGGCGCATCGCTTGCTACGTAAAGTCATCTCTCTACCATCCCCAAGTTTACCGGTCAGCAGAGCGATTCAATCGAGTTCTTGCCCGTCAATCCAGTTGGCTCGTCCAGTATCGTCCGTCTTCTTAGCTATCACGGAATATTCCTGGTGTTTACCGAAGTACGCGCTATGCCGGGCGACTGGAGAAACACAGTTTCTTCTGCTGCACGTACCCACTCTCCTGACGCGCGACTGACTTCCAGATATCATCGCCAGTCTTCATACGCCGTTGAAGAGCCTCCTGATAGATTAAGGGAATATCAAAATGCATATTTGAAAAAAAGTATCTGATGCTGCATGAGCAGTCAAGACCAAGGTTTTGCCCTTGTAACGAAAAGCAAAGGTTTCAAACCCAACATTGAGTGGAAAATACAAGAAGATTAAATGAATTGCAAATATTATTACATGAACAAGTAGGACTAGTTGGCTACATATAGATTAGGGATGATTTGAAACGAGAGTGAGCAGAAGAAGAGACGCACGGTCAATACTGAAACCATCCCAACGTCAGCCCTTCAGGTTGCTGGATGATATATTCCACGAACTAGCGCACCAGCGATGGCCACGTGCCACCCAGAGGGTCCAACTGTTCCAGGCCAAGGGCCTCCCAGCGCCACCCTGTTCAAAGGGCCCGCCGCCGTTCCTGTTGGGTTTCGGCCTGCTGCCGTCTTCTGCTCGGCACTTTGCGGCCGAAACTGTTTGCCTTGCGTCTCGATGCCGGTCCCGTCCTGACGGACCTCGTCGGCCTTTGCGCATAGCCTTCTACTTGGCACTCCGGCCTGGTTACAAGCAGGAGGTCGAAGTACCATGTACCGCAAGAACATCTGGTGCTCTTCACGTTCCGTTCTGAGACACCAGCGTAAGATGCAGAAGTCTCTGTGCCTCTGCCACCCTAGGTCCCTGAGCTGTTCCGATTCCGTTCTGCGCTCTGCGCTACCACAGGCACCGTTGTATAGCCACTACTACTGCCGGCTGTGGGGCTTCCGGTTGCAGTCTTCAAGGGCCTAGGTTGCTGTCCAGAACTGAAAGTCTTGCCCTGAGTAGCAGAGGCATGTCTAATCCTAACTGGCTCTTTTCGTATTGCAGCGAGCTGCTGTCATCTAGTCTGACAATGGAGTCCCTGAACTCCGTGGGACCAGTTTCCAGCAACCTCTCTCTCTCTTTTTTTGAGCCCTCCATTGGACTAATAATTTCTAACAGATGGTTCTGAGAGAGTCTTGACGTGACACAAGAATCACACAATGCTAAAGTGATCAGATGGATCGAGCACCACTGGGACTCCCAGGCATCTCTGTCGAATAATCATCGTCTAAGGCAGCCAGAGACAACACTGCTGAAAGTAATGATTGAGAGACTATGTGCTGGGATTTTTGCCAACAGTCCTACCATGAGAACATTTGACGCTTCTAGTGTTATCTGGCATATGCATAATTTGTTTTATAAGTCTAGTGTTTTTTTACGCACGCTTTCCAGTCTAATCTCGCCAATGTTTTTCGACAAAGAGCAGTGTCCTAGATAATGACTCGTAACTTCCTTTCGTCCTTTCATTTCTTCTGTCTCTGTATACAGTTATTTTTGCTTATCGTGAGTGGTAGGATTTCTGTGTGTAAGTAAATCCTAGTTTTCTTTTCAGAGTAGTTGTTTTTCTTCTTTCCCAATAAATTACCAACATTTACTTCTTTTCTATTATGGAGTATTTTTTTTTGTGATGTAGTGTGCTGTAGTCTTAGGCAGGTGTTAATTGTGATCACACAGCAATTTGAATGATAAGATGTACAGAAACCAGTCTTGATTGAAACTCTGAGCTGGCGTGACGTGTCTGGGTTTTCCCGGTGTATTGGTCCCGGCCACCGACCTCATCTGTGTCCCACGTGCGCCACGAAATGCGCCTTCCAAGCATCTTTGCGCTCCGAGGCGCTGTTTGTCGTAGCCTCATGCCCTTCCCTTCAGTGGCCCTCCGCGACCACACCGCCCAACACGGAGCCCAACAAGGTAGGCAAAGGCATTGACACAATATTTCCAACAGTGCTGCCCAAGTACCCATACCCTAGTGCGGTTGCAGTGGACAGGACCTGTTTCCACTCAAGGTTGGCCCTATGCCGCCTAAGAAGGTGAAAAGGGAAGGAAGAGAGGTAGAAGAAAAGAGAAGAGAGGGGGAAGAAAAAGTGAAAGAAGGAAGAAGAGGAGTGCAGAAGAGGCGACTGACTGGATCATCCTGGTCGGGCCAAGACAGGACACCCGTCTACGAGAAGCAGGGGCCGAAGCGGTGCATTGCTTCGCCCGGGGGCCCCGAAGGGTCCAAACATACCCCGGGCTCAGCTCAACCACCAGGGTCCCTTTTTCCCCGGACACGGGTTAAGCCACGCACAGCCAGGCGTGGGTGGGCGAACCCACATGGCTCAGGGTTCTGTAGTGACGCCACTCACCAAGCACCTACTATAAAGTAGGTGCCCCCTGCGTGCGGGTACGGTGGCCCACGTGGCTGGGGTCTGTGGTGACGCTACTCGCCAAGCACCTAGCACCCAAGGTGCAGGCGCCCCCTGCGGAGCTCGGGGTCCGTGGAGACGCCACTCTCCAAACACCTGCTTTCACAGGTGCCCCCTGCGGAGGATAAAGGGAATGTGGCGGTCCCATGACTGCCGTCTCTTCCCTTGTGTTTTGGGAGCTCGGAGGACGTTCGATGGGAGAACAGTCGTCGCGGTAATAAAATAATTAACTAAACTTGAATATTTCGCATAGCCTCTAATAGGAATCAGCGCCAATACTGCATTTTTAACATGATTCATCGAATAAATATTAAAAGTTAATTCATCGATTTTAGTTACTCATTGTACTGTGGCTTTCCTGAGTGCGCTGAGTTATGAGATATAAACTATTCCCTCTGAAAAGTTCAAATGATTATTAAGTACGAGTAATATTTGGTCAGCATCTACGTGCTTGCGCGACAAACGTCGCAGTAACCGGCCAAGTCGAGTTCAAAAATAAGGCTGTTCTTCGTAGAGGAGGGTGCGTGATCGGTTTGGCTCAATTGTGATGCTATTATTTGTGTGTTGCTCTGTTTGTATATGTGTATTTGCATTGTAGTGTATTTAGAGCTTAAATCACGAGGTAAACACCAGCAACGCAGCTCGCTTATATTTATCACTGTGAAACGTTTCTTGCAAGCTGAAGAAAACAGACTTTTTTTCACGAAATTCCAGAACAGACACTTGCATTTTTACAAAAACTCTGTTTCAGATTTCTAAGAACAGAAACTGTTGTTTTTCTTCTAGGCTTGACAACAGAAAGTCAGTCATTTTATAAAAAAAAAACGGAAATATATATTTTTACGAAAACTGCAGAAACAGAGAAGCAGACGAAAACAGATCATTTTCGGCAAACAAAAACTGCCTGGCTTCTTTTTTTTTCTTTTTTTTTACAATGTGGGTATGAGAGGAGAGGTCTACATGGGTACGGGCCGGGCTCGGGTTTGCGGCTTGCATTCAAGTCTACAAGGAGGGCCAAAACAAGCCGAACCGGGCCGTTATTATTTATTTTTTCTAGCAGCAATGTTTTTTGGACGTTTGTTCGGGGGTTGCGGGGGAGACCACATTCAGGAGGTCCAGATGCTGAAAACATGTGTGTGTGTTTGTATGCGTGTTTGTCTGGCTCGGAGTCTGCGCACCGAATGCTCTTAGAGCACCAGCGCTCATTTTCGTCCCCTGCGGCGCCGCCGTCGTACAGTCGCTTCTACCCTTCAACGCGCACACGTATACGCGCCTACACAATGAGTGCCCTAGCAGACGTACACCATATGTACGTGCGAGTGTGTGTATCCACAATACGGGTTATGTGCTCCCCTTTAGGAATGCTTTTCGTAAACAATTTCTCGCAGACCACCGCAAGAGACGGCCGTATTTTTGTTTATACATTTTTTTCGGTTATGCACGGTGCGAGTGGGCAATTTACAACTTTGCCCGTCTTTTGTCCGAACCCGTCGCGACGTTTCCCTTCTTTTGCAACTTTAACACATGGTTTTGTTTGCTGTTTCTTGCCATTTTTTTCCAGTCATTTTCCATGCGCGTGCTTGCTTACAGGAAAAGACGATCGGTCTCTCTCTCTCTCTCGTGTGTGTGTGTGTGTGTGTGTGTGTATGTGTGTGTGTGTGTGTGTGTGTGTGTGTGTGTGTGTGTGCGTGCTGTGTGTGTGTGTGTGTGTGTGTGTGTGTGTGTGTGTGTGTGTGTGTGTGTGTGTGTGTGTGTGTGTGCTGTGTGTGTGTGTGTGTGTGTGTGTGTGTGTGTGTGTGTGTGTGTGTGTGTGTGTGTGTGTGTGTGTGTGTGTGTGTGTGTGTGTGTGTGTGTGTGTGTGTGTGTGTGTGTGTGTGTGTGTTCTACGAGCTGCTTAGGCGCGTAAATTGGTCCAACTAATCATAGCAGCAAAAAAGAAAAAGAAATTCTTACTTCAGTAACCATGGGGTACCGTACTTAACACGTGTAACAGCGGAAAGCGAGCTGCCATGCCGTGCAATTTGTGAGGTGTTCATACTGGGCGAAAATAGGAAAAACCTCTGCGGGCGCGTGAAACTTAGCCTGGGGCCGGGCCTGGTCGGGCCGGCCGTCGAAAAAGACAGCGGGCCGTGGGCGGGCCCGGACCCAAGAGGCAGCGGGCCGGGCTGTGCCGGCCTGCTAAATACCGGCCCGTGCAAACCTCTAAGCGTGATCACCTCGTGAAAGAGAGACGTACGACTCGCTCAGCGAGCATGTTGCTTCCACCGCACTATCAGCTAAGGGCTGAACGGAGTGTAGTGGTTCCAGCTCATGAACTCAAAACGACAGCCGGCGCCGCCGTGTTGCACGCTCTGGCGTGCCCGCGTGATCAATAAAAAATAGCGCAAGGACGACGGAAGGGAGAACGAGAAGACAGGAAAGAGCGTGTTACCGCACGATGGGCTCGTGATTAAAACAGATCGTGCTCGGATTCGGACGGGGCTGATCGTGTCTCTTTGATCCTGGGTGAGCGTTCTCGGCCCCTGAGAATATTACAATGGCGACGAGGATGGGATACGAGGAGGCGACGAGGTAAACGTTTTTTGTTTTGTTTTTCTTCCTAGATCTTTTGCCGTCCCCTCCTAGCATGATCTTCGCGCCCGGTCGCTGCGCATAACGTCTGGTTCTAAGTTCAAGCCTACTACCCTCTGCTTCACAGTCTTTCCTTCGGTTTGCATTGTCACCCGTCATGTCGGTTGCAACCTTGTATTTTCTCAAAAGGTAAGCTCCGATCCTCAACGTGCTTGACTATTTCCGCGGTTCTTTTTGACATTTTTTTCTGTCAACTAACTTCGCAAAGGACAAATCTTTTTTTTTTCGCGCCATTGCGTTGCGTTGTTTTAGCTACGGAGCCTTTTTACCCTTTCATAGCGAATTTCTGGATCTTTGACGTTCACTCGACATCCGACTCTCTGTCCTTCAGATAACTCATACAACTACCATTTACCGTCATAACTGAAAATATCGCTTTTTGGAACGGCGGTTGTGCCGCCGCAATCCGTCTTTCTAACTGTCCCCAACACGACCACCCTTGCGTAACCGCTATGGAAGCGTGCAATCTCGATTGTAAGTGTGAAGACGCGGAGCGACCAAAGTCTAGGCAAATGCAGAGGCGATCGAAGAGATTGCAGAAGAACCCGATCCGAAACTCGACCACGCCGAGAGGCAGCTTCTGAGATAGCAGAGTCCCCGTGGATATTTATCAAAAGAGCGCTATCGGCGGATACGAGAGAGCCGGGTGGAATTTCTGTGGTTCCCCCGCAGACGTCTCCACAGCCGCAACGCGCGAGGAACCGCGATGCCGCCACAGCATGGTGTCCTGCCAGCGCTGTTTGTCATCGGTGCCACCGTCCTGGGTTGCGGTGGGTCGCTGCTCTACCCTCGCGAGTCCGAGAGTCGTGAGGTGAAACTCCTGGACGGTGTCTGGAAGTTCCGCGTCTGCACCCAGGAAGACCAGGATGCCGGATTTCGGGAAAAGTGGTTCGCTCGTCCGCTCGAGAAGGTGCGTGCACTAGCTACAGGTTCCCTAAATCCACCAAACTATCTTCAGAGAAACAAAGAATCGAGTGTTCCACTGCTTCATGATGGAACGGTGCCAGTGTGCCAGTGTGTCCTCTCTTCGTAGGCGTTTAAGCCGTAGCATAGCCTCCTCTATACTCACAAAGCCTGGCAGTTCGACGACGGAGCCACAGAGTGCCCGGTCGCAGATTTGAAGAGCGAGGATCCGGTAAGCAAAGAGCACTTCTTGGGGAACCTGGACGTCAGTGCACAGCTTTTGCAGCGGCGAGGACCCGAAACACACTTGTTCGCTCGGGAAAAGTGTGTTTCGGCGTCTCGCCGCAGCGGGCGCCAGTCACGTGGCTCTGCTCTCATCCGTTGTCTGCCGCCCCACCCTTTCCATTTCGGCGGCCGCTTCTCGTGGCGATCTGCCAGGCTTTGTCAGTATATACGAGGCTATGCCTTGAGCCGCAGTGCTCATATATCACACAAAAGACGAGGTGTTCGCTTAGGACACGACGACAAAATTATCCACGGACACACCTCACGAGTGTTCGGAACATGTTTGCTTCATGTGTATGCTTAAAACATGTCTGCAGACAGTTTTTTTTTGTATGACCAACGTGACAGGGCCGTCATGCAAGAAAGAAACACGCCTCAGAGAGAGTCTCCGGACTGCATTTTGTACGATGTGTTGACAGTGTTACCGCGGCTTGACAAGTGTACACGAGGGAATCGGTCAAACTCAAACGCAAGTGTGTGAACGAGCATGTATTCTAGGCTCATCCATGCTCTCCTTCCCTTGCCTGGTAGTCTGCTCCTTGCCATCCGACTCTCGGATGGCAAGGAGCAGATTCGATTCGCTGCAATGGCATCCGTGTAAGCGCGGCTCGTAATAAACCTAGCAACGTTGATGGTTTTGTTGAAGACAAACCAAATGTCCTATTCCACTCTGATCAAGGAAGTGATGTTACAAGGGTCGTCTGCAAAAACAGACAAAATATTTCGAGGACTTGTGCGATGCCGCAGGCTCCATCGACTTGAAACTCTGGAGTCAAACAGCTTCCGCGTTTTCCTCCCGAGTTTCGAGCGGCAGCCGAGAAAGCCGAAAAAGTCCAGTCTGCGAGTGCGTGCAAAAGACAGATCGGAGTTACACCGCCGTGCAACCAAGGACACTCGCTGATTTGTGCATGATATATGGAGTTACGAGGAAGACTGCGTCACCGACTTTGCAAGCATGGTGGCATCTCTGGTGGGGCAAATTCGAACGTCCCGCGATCTTTAAAAAGAAAAAAATTCAGTTCGGTATATCAACAATGTAGGATATGGCTCTCACACAGAACCCGTTCTTAATATACTCAATCTCATTCCAGTCATGTATACCTTTAATTACGCCTTAGACAAGCGGCGGAAAGAAAAATTAATATTCATTTAATGGAACAGAAAGTTGATTTTACGCGGATTTTAGATCTTTGTATCGTTCGCAATACAAATTGTTTGGGAAATATCCACACAGCAGAACAAATCACGGTATCCCAGATGCTGAGACAAAACTTTCCATCATTACTAAATAATTGAACGAGAAACAACATCAGTGTCTGAAACGCTAACGCCACATTCCATCAAAGTTATGTTTGTGGAACATATCGATACGTGTAGAGATTGTACTACCAACGCGTCTTTTCGCAGATTTGTGCGTTTTGTGTTTTCTTTGTTTTGCTCTTTCGTTGTATGATTGTAGCTTTTATCGTCTGTCCGCCTCTGCCGAGAAAACGGAGATTGGCCTCGTTAAGCTAACATTTGTTGTATTTCTGTTTAACAGCCCGTTTACACGCTTGCGACCGACTACGACAAGAACGGTTTTTAAGCCTCTTGCTACGGCTTATGACCGGATGAGCTGGCGAGGGGCAGGACGTAAGTTGTCACAGGAGGCTTATAAACCGGTCTTGTCTCGGTCCTAGTCCAACGCCAGTGTGTGAACGGGCCTTCACGTTTCCGTCGTCCGTACCAATGTAAAGACAGAAATACGCTAAACTTGAATTTGAAAAAAAAAAACATGAATTTGAATTGATTTTGATTACTAAACTGGCGCGCTGTCTACAAAACAAATGTATCTCAAATATTGTAACATCTAATGGGTTCTCACAATTATCATATATAGTTTATTAGATCTTAGTTTTGATGTGTCTTGAGCCTGTCAAAGGCGGCACCGGCATCGTTGTAAGGAAAAACGATAACCTACTGAGAGCGGTGAGCGCACGAAGTGTCTTCCGTTGCTGACTGATATGCCGTGCCTGCGTTTATATGAATGCGACAGTAGCGCATCGAGTTGAGAGAGAACCAATCTCACAAGCCCAGTCCCCTTGTTTGTTCCTCCTCTGTTCACTCACAGTCGTCATATATCTATTCGATTCGCTACAAAGGCATCCATATTAGCGCAACATGTACTATGCCTAACAGTTCGCAAAAAAAAATAAAAACTTGAATATGAGGATTTTGTCGAAGACAAATCAAATCTCCTATTCCACTCTGATCAAGGAAGTGACGCTACAAGGGTCGTTCAAGGTTGACCGGGACAATTTTTGCCACAGAGGAATGGAAAATCCGAAGAGCACTAAACTATTTCACCTTTGTTTAAAGTGTTCCCAGCGGACATCTAGGCACCGCTGCCATCGTTCTGGCAGCTTCCCGGATCCTTTGGCGTAAAAATAAATATAGCTGCTCACATGCAGTCGGGTGAACGTACCCGTGCGGTTCATTTGTCGCCGGCTGTCGTCCTTCGCAAAACTGTGGGCACCAACCGTACATTCGTAGCCGTGACATAGTTTTTTACCCCTACACTGCTTCCAATCTATTACCGTATTTACTCGAGTAATAGCCGCACTATTTATGAACAAGGCCCTTGCGCTTACTTTCCCACAGAACACATATACAGCCAATAATTGCGTTGCGCATAAATAACGTAGGGAATAACCAGATAGAGAACACGATTGTCCATACAAATGCAATCTTCACAGATGGTATCTTCGCACGAAAACATTATCTCTGTCCTGTAAACAGCTGGAGTCATGCTATCGTTCGCGATGATTGGCAATCTGCGTGCTCCGCGGAAAAGCGAACCCTTAGTTTTTCTTCATAAACAGTGCGGCTCTTACTCGAGTAAATACGGTAGAAATTTTAGCTGGTTTCATTTTTTCTTTCGTCAAATATCTTAACATGCGCCATTTCTTCACACCTATAAAGACGTTTTTCGTCGCCATGATAGCTAGAATTGCTGTGCAAACAACAAATACGTCGAAATACGTCGTTCCGGGAGCGGAATATTCAAGAAGGGTTACCTTAACGTCCTCCGCAAGTTTTACGATGCTACTCTTGTTGAGCGATTTCTTATAGACTAGAGTTTTGGTGAATTGTCAGTTGCGTTCCAATGTATTCGGGCAGCCCTCAACATTATCGTTGACGTTGCGGGTTGTACTTGAACACACGTGTAAAAGCCTGCCAAAAAACGCGTAAAATATCGAAACTGAAAAATATAGTCTAAGAAAAAGACAGCATATATTTAAGTGCAACATACATACACTCCCTCTTCTCTGACTCCACCTCAAAATGTCCAGCGAGACGAAATGTCCAATGGGTCAGAAAGTCCAATATTGGGCATTTTGTCTCTGTGGACATTTCGTCTCGTTGAACATTTTGACTCTTGGGACATTTTGACCCGATTGAACATTTCGTCTCGTTGGACATTTTTACTCTTGGGACATTTTGACCCGATTGGACATTTCGTCTTGTTGGACATTTTGACTCTTTGGACATTTTAACCCGATTAGACATTTTGAGTCGGTGGACGTTTTCACCCGATAGACATTTTGACCTCTTTGAACATCCTGTATCGTTGGCCCAGACTCTGACTCTGCATAATGCAGAGACGGACGTCTTTAGAATTCCGAATACTTACACGCGCCCCGGTTTTCGCTAAAACGGTAGTAGTGTGATGACTTGGGGAAATCTGACAAACTTTGTTTGGAGAAAACAAAATAGTTCTAATCGCAAAAATAAAACTACTTTACGTTGCGGACGCTGAATGGCCGCTAAAATGTTACCCTAGTGGTTGGAAGAAAATTTCGAATTCCAGATTACTGCTCTGGTTCAAAGGTTGGGGGTGATTTTTCTTTTATTTTCAATTAAAAAATGGGGCCCGTTCTCGGTGACGGACGCTATTCATGTTCAAGTATTCGCGGGCTCTGTTGACCACCATTTCAGCACTAAAAAAAAATCCTAAGCATTGCTAAAAGTGAATCACACTACGCTATGTTCTGAAAAATGGGTTCCTTGCTCCAGTCGCTGGAGTTATATATTGGCGGGGTTGATGCTGACCGCGAAATCCAGCTTATTTTTGTGATGCTTAAAACAGGGTTTCCTTCCTTAACCTGCATATTAAGAGACACCTATACAATATGATTAACAATTATAATTAACACAATATAATTAAACGTGATGAATAGCGGCAGCAAATGCAATAATAGATTTTGTAATTAGGATAAGGTGATCGAAGCAAAGGTAAAATAGCGGTAACTAAAACTTTAGATTAGCCACTTGGTTCACAACCAGAAAGAATAAAAAACGCAAAAAGACACGCACAAAAAAAAACTTTTTGTCTTCAATTTTTTTTTCTTTGTCTGTATTTTTTTGCATTTTTTCCTTGTTCTTTTTACAATGTTATCTTATATTGAGCCAATTTTAATATTTAAAAACCAAGGAGGGTGCTTTGTGTCCAGGTCCACGAGGTTCACATGCGGACGTTTGCAGCAGAAACGCTTTAAACGAGACTCAAGAAGAAATCACTCACTGCACGTGCATTCGTCATGCCCTTATTTTGGTCGTCCACCTCGAATCTTTCCCCCGGAGAAGGCGAACACATGTATACGGAGTGTGTACGAAGAAACCCAGCATGCTTCAGATTCGGCATCGCATACTTTCTTCGCTGCCATCCTAGCTTCCTTCCCTAGATAAAGGGGACAGATCACTGCACCCTCGTTAGAATTAAAGTCACTGCTAGTGACATTAGTCAGAAGGCCTGGGACAGGGGTCGGCGCATTCTGTGCCTGCCGCAGTTTTTCGCGCGTTGCTATTCGATATCTGACTCGATCATACTTGATATTAGCAACATTAGACAGGGTTGCAAGGGCTTTCATGATACGCATTTTTAACGTAAGCCATACAGCGTGTATTCAGCATGGAATGGATTAAAAATGACACGTGGTTCAATACAAGTCTGTTTATTCCACGCATACAAAAATAGTATCGCCCTTTCAAGCGCCGTTAGTCAGCTCAATGTGAGACTGGGAACGCACCATTGCTGGCAACTCTGTCGATGTAATTACGGACATCAACAAACGTGGGTGGGTGAGGGCTGATGAAAGATGCAAAGGCGTCCATTTCCTGGTGCAGTCTATTGTTCCTGGTTTGGGTGACGTGGGATTGCGGCTGAGCCACGGCCAGAGGGTCATGCCGTAGCGCTTGAATCCTGTTTTGCGCTGCATGCTGAGCCGACTTCAGGAATTGCAGAAACTCTGCCAGGTTGGGATGTTTGCTCGGCAGGCTGGCTATGCAGACCGTTGTGCTAGCCCTCCACGTTGTTGGTTGTCCTGGCACCTCGGTTGCCGGATTGCCCCAGATATCCTTGAGCAGGCTGTTGGTAAGCCAGAACCCTCTGAAGTACTTCTCGAATTGGCCCAGGCACGCAGCGTTCAGCGGCTGAAGGCTTGGCTTGTCTGAGAGCAGGTCGCTGGCAAATTCCAAGCGGAAGGTGTCCGGAAAGAAAGTGGAGGTGCCTCACTCTTGTGAACCACGCGTGGACCGCAGGGTTATCCCTGCAGAGTGTCTTGAGGCCCAGCTCCTCCCGCCTTGCGTTAACAGCCTTTGCAAAGTGGAAGGCGCACCTGCGGATCTGTTGCGATGCAAAAAACGTAGTTGTAAGAAAGCATGTTAATTAGCCAAAAATCACGCCCCGTTTTTGTCTACCCACCTAAGAAAGTCACCTTTTCATCTACCCAACTGGAGAGTAAAGCATGATTGTATTAGAGAGTGAATGACGCATTGTCATAAATATGCATTTTAGTTTTGCGTGTGGGCGCTCGTCACTTGCTATTTCAGAAGTCTCGTTTCAGAGACCTCAAGGAGCACGATGAATTGTTTTTGCGAATTATTTATTATTCAAAGTGGTCTGCATGCTGCTCCACGTCTACAGAGCAATGGCACGTGCTCAATGCTTCAATAAGAGGCAGCTCTACATTTCTCAAGTTCACCCGATGCATCGCTACCCAAAACATGAGAATTGAGAGTTTGCGCGCCGCTCAATAAAAACGTAAATAACTCACCTGTGGCCGTCCTGAAGATGTCCTGAACACGGTGATTGCAGCTTGAATTGCTGCGGACTCGTAATCGAACACCCACGTAGCCGTCGTTGATAATGTGTCAATATGTCCGAATCGTCGCTCCATTGACGCCTGCAGGCACCGAAACACGACTTCGTATGCTTGCACATCACAGGCTTGCATCAGTGCGTAAAGCACAGGGTGTGCTTCCGCTTTGATGAAAATGTGGTGGGTGTAGAGCTGTCCTGGGCGGTGAAACTCGGGGGGGGGGGGGGTACTTGTAGTTCCTGTCGCCCAGAACTTGTTCTGCGCCCACCAGGGCATCGAGGTCCTTCGGCGTAGAAGACCAATGTCCGCCGTCCTTGAGTCTTGTCTTCAAGTTGGAGAAACACTTGCGAATCCGTAGTGACATGGAGCTCAGGTAGATTGGCGTCAAGAGTGTTTCCTTTCAACGCTGTGTGGTGTCTATTCCGTGAAAGGCACCGTCGCTTGGTAGAATATTCGTAGCCACTGTTGAGTTGTGCTTGAATTTCCCCTCGAACGGTATCGTCATAATCGGCAAACCTCTCAGGAATAGAGGAGACGGCTTCGTCAAATGCTTCTTTCGGTCTTTTTCGGCTGCTGCGGACGTTTGTCCGTACTTCATACATGAAGCGTTTCGAAAGAACGGTGGAAGCATTGGAGTCTCCAGACGGGTTGTAGCTGTGGGATGTCGACGGCCGATCTGGATCGGTGGCCAGTACGCCGTTTCTTAGTGTCAGGTGAGCCACTAGGCACCTCTCAGTTGGTCCGACTTGCTGACTCAGGCAGTGGAAGGCGATACACCTATAGTAAACTGTGCTGGGATCCTCTGGGTGTGTTGACTTGTAAGAAAATTCGAGAACAGCGTCCTCCAATCGTTTACTTCGATGCTGGATCACAGGTCGACTTGAGCGCTCATGTGACGTCACAAACGACGGGACCCCGAAGCCGGGCTCCGTGTCGACACGAAATCAGTCGATGAATGCTGATCTGATGTTATCGCTGTAGTCCTTTCGTTAAGTCTGCAGAATAATAATAAGAATATATCACATTAAGATTTCTATTGAACCATTTGAAAACTAATTATTCGCGTAGAACTCAAGCAAATCATTTTCACTAATCCACAAGACATAATTAATCAACTTCCTACTTCTGTGTGACGAGCGCACAGGCATCTGATAATCTCCGAGTGTAAACACTCTGGTTGATAAAACAATTGTCCTGGATTAAAAAAAAATATTCCACTTTATTAGATCCTAGAAGAACGTGTCAAATCGAGAAGCTGTTGCAACTTGTTTCTTGAGGTAGCGAGGCTTGAGATCTTGTTCTGACCATTTCATGTCCTGAATGACGTAGACGTACGCAAAAATAAGGCATACCGTGCGCAAACCAGGTCGAATCTTGTCGTACCGAGAAGCGTCTTTTGTGTTAAACGGGGTCACCGGCCGATCGGACCCAGTGTCCCCGACAGTGGGGCGAAATCCTTGGAACATAACTATGCCTCCATTGACCTTGGCCGACCAAAAAATTTAGCGCCTTTTGTGTTAAACGGGGTCACCGGACGATCGGACCCAGTGTCCCCGACAGTGGGGCGAAATCCTTGAACAAAATTGTACCTCCACTGACCTTGGCCAACGAAAGAGAAAACGAAAAAATTTAGCGCCTTTTGTCTTAAACCGGGTCCCCGAAGGCGCTACAGAGGGGAGTGGGCAGTCATTCAACCAAGATTGAGCACTTCGACGTGGCCTTTTTGACCTATTTTGGACGCTTCGTCTTGATGGACATTTTGACTCCGATCGGACGATTTCTGTCTCGATGGACATTTCGACTCGATGGACATTTTGACCCGATTGGACATTTGGTCTCGATGGACATTTTGACTCGATGGACATTTTGACCCGATTGGACATTTCGTGTCGATGGACATTTTGACACGGGTGTCACGTGGCCTATTTGACATTTTGACTCGATGGACATTTTGTCTCGTTGGACATTTTGACCAGAAGTCCTCTTCTCTCCCTTCTTTTTCATTCTTTATCTTTCTTTCCCATTTGTAGTCAATTAGAAGATTCTCAACAAATAGCAATTAAACACTGTACCGCATCATTCCGGACTGTTCCAATATAGTTGATAGTCCATTTAAGGTGACGTGCGCCACGGGAAATCTTTTATTATTATTATTTGCAATAACTGAATGATGCGTATTTGGCTGATTTCTGCAATCATAACCGGCGCTTAGTATTTTTAAACATAATAATAATAATAAAAATAATAATATCTTTATTTCCATTAATCTTGAGGGGGGGAGCCCGAGGAAAAAAGCTGCGATATGCAGCTTGACTGGTCCTCGGCCGGTCCTCTCACAGTGGTCAACGGCAAACATCGGGAAACAAAGATGAAAATCACAATAAAGTAGCAGCTGAAGGTATCGTTAACAGAAAAACAAAACAAAAATATAACGTTTTATGAAAAGAATGCATCATGTACAGAGATATCCACGCAAGTCTTTGAAAGTCAAGTTTTCAAGGGAAACATTACTACTGCAAAAAGAATTTAACAAATTTGGAAGAGTAAATTGAAGCATCTGAGAGCCATAGTTCGTCTCGCTGAGTAACCATCTTCAACACTCCGCGTGACGAGTAGAATACACTGGTGAATTTTCCTCCAACAATGCAAGATTTTCTAAGAAACATGTGCCTCTTATTCTTTCACTTTTAAAACTGGTACAAAGTCGATATGAATACAATTTGTGAACATCAATTATCCTATAGGTTTTAAATAATTCAGCAGTGTGAAAATCAAAAGGTACATTACCTATACCTCTGAGTATTTTCTTTTGTAGTATGAACAGTTTTTCAATATTAGTTAACGTTGATGTACCCCAAACGAGGTAGCAGTAGGCTAAGTGGGAGTAAAACAAGGAGTTATAGATCAAGAGTTTCACATTTGTTGGCAATATGTAACGGTAGCGATTCACAATCCCTACCACGCGAGCTAGTTTTGGAATAATATAGTTTATATGGCTATCCCAGGACATATTTTCACTAAAAAATACTCCGAGAGTTTTAAAACAACTGACTATTTCAATTCGAGACGAATTAAAACGGAGAAGCTTAGACACCACCACAGGTTTATTTTTTGGACGAAAAATTACAGCTTTTGTTTTACTACTATTTACTGTCAACGAGTTACTATCACCCCAAGATTTAATTCTAGACAAAGTTAAGTTAGCCATATCAATTAGCTCATCAGCGGTTTCGGAAGAAAAAAATATGCTTGCATCATCAGCATACATTACAAATTTTGCCTCCTTATTGACGTTAATTATATCATTTATGTACATGTTAAAAAGGAATGGCCCTAGTACACTACCCTGTGGAACGCCTGACGTAATAGGCTTAATAGTGGAGGAATTACCATTGATGGATACATATTGCTGTCGATGCTCTAGATAAGATTGCAGAAGTAATAGCGCCTGCCCACGGATACCGTAAACTTCAAGTTTTTTTTAAATAGGACCTTATGATTAATACAATCGAACGCCTTGGTAAAGTCTAAAAACACCCCGAGAACCAAGTTTTTCTTTTCAAAGTTTTTTAATATAAATTCTTTTTGACTAAGCAAGGCTGTTTCAGTTGAGCAATTATTTCTAAAACCAAACTGCGAGGAAGTAACAAGGTCATGTTTATTTGAAAAGTCTACCAAACGGCGATGAATTATTTTTTCTAACGCTTTAGAAAAAACGGGCAGTATAGAAATGGGCCTGTAGTTCCCCAACTCATTCTTATCACCTTTTTTGTACAGAACGGTTACTTTCGCTACTTGCATCTTTCTTGGAAATACACCAGACGCTAAGGAGAGATTAAAAATATGATTTAAAACGGGGGCAATTATATCAACAACATACTTAATTGGACGTATCTGCATACCATCAGCGTCGCAGCTACTACTATTTCTTAAGTGCATAATCACGTTAATTATTTCTGAGGCAGTAGTTGGTTCCAAAAAAATTGAGCTACAGTTTCTATGGCACATGTATCTGCAAGCGTCGGTACCATCGGTATGGACGGCTATATTTACAAAATGGTCGTTAAACAGATTGGAAAGCTGTTCGCCGGTTAATGTAACTCCGTTATGCACTAACGTTTCAATGGCAGTTGACGAAGAAGCACCTTTCACCAAAGAACCTATGTGTTTCCACATTACGTCAGTGCGTCCATTCGCGGAAGAAAAAAGAGAGGAGTAATAACCTTTTTTTTGCATTTCTTAGCTCTTTAGTTAAGCAGTTACGATAGGTTTTGAATGTTTTAAGTGCATCGGGGTCACGTGTTTTAAGAAAGCGTTTATAAAGTATGTCTTTCTTACGAATTTTACGAACTAAATCGAAGGTTACCCACGGTTTACGGATCTTTTTTGATATATTCTTAATTTTATATGGGAAGTGATGCTTATATAGCTTAAGAATTTGCTCAAGAAATACGTTATAAGCACCATCGGCAGTACCTTCAAAAAGAATTGTATTCCAAATGGTAGATGCGATGTCTCGTCTAAAGGCCTCGAGGCTGTTTATATCTATATTTTGGAAAACAATTGGTTGATTCTCTACCGTCTTTCGAGACACATGAACTTTAACGCATAAAAATATTGGAAGATGGTCACTCAGGTTACAACTAAGTACTCCGCTCTTAATTTGATCTATATGAAAGTTCGTAATAAATAAGTCTAAAACAGTTGTGGAGTGTAAAGTGACTCTTGTGGGGTTTGTAATTGTATTGACACACCCATTCATACTAATAAGACTCTCCATTTCTCTCTGCGAGACACTATCCGAAAACATGTCGATGTTGAAATCACCGCCGCAAATAACGTTATATTGATTTTCATTTACATACTCCAAAAATATTTCAAAAAATTCAAAAAAGGCAGAAACATTACCATCTGGTGGGCGGTAGAAAACAGCAAAAATATTCCGATTATTTCGTAGACATAATACCTCGACATCTTTCGTGATAAATGAAAAGTCACTCAAAAGATTACAATCGATACCGTCTTTAACCAGAACAGCCAATCCTCCCCGCGTTTCGAAGTGCGATTTAAAACATACGTGTCATATGACGGTAAGCGGAAAACATCTGAATTATCAGTATACCAGGTCTCAGTAAACATGACTATATCAAAGAGAGCACCGAACTGATCGAAGAGTAATTCAAGGTCAGTCGTTTTATTCACTGCTGACTGAGTATTTAAACAGAAGCACTTTAAATGAGAATTGCATTCTAGATCAAGTTTGCGTTTTAGTTCATTCGGAAGTAATGGAGTTGCAGTTTCCATAAGAACAAAATAGAAACAAGTTTAAAAACAATTCGAAAAGAAAGACAGCAATACTTATTCTAGCCTCAACAGATCGTCTTCGCTTCTTACAACAATAGCACGTTCGCGATCTTGTTTTCGTACTAGAACGCTTCCGTTTCGATGCCAGACATAACGAAAACCAGTCCTTTTGGCCCACTCTTTTGCCGCCAAAAAGAGCGCTCTGTTTTGCTTCGTCATATTTTCCACGATAAAAACTTTAGGCTCTGTCCCCAACAATTTTTTCCTGTTATTCAACCACTGCTCCCTCGTGGCTTGCCTGGTGAACCGGACAATTACACCGGGCACATTGTCGGGCTTTGCGGGTAATCTGTGAAGGGCAACGATATCACTCTCCGATAGCGGTGGAAGTTGCAGTCTGGACGCTACCTGATTTATCTTGTCAAGCAAGTTTTCGTTCTCCGTTCTAGCGATGCCGTGAACCTCCAGATTTAACTTCCTGCTTTGCCACTCAAGATTGTTCACTTCTTGCCTCAATCGGTCGATTTCGTTAGCCTCACTCACTTTTTCCACAGCTTCCATGCGCTTACTCAGTTCTTTGATTTCTTTATCATGCTGAGCCTGTCTTTTTAGGACGTCATCGTACTTGTCAGAGACTTCTTGAATTTTTTTTCAATGCTGTCTACGGTCGCTTTTAGGGGTATTAGGCTGTCTAGCTTGCGGTTGATGTCCGCAAGCAAGCTTGCTACATCAAGCTTGCTTGGCTGGCTCCCTTTGTCCTCCCCGGTTTGCAAGCAGGGCACCGCCAGGCCTTTTGTAACTCTCGCCTTTTGACTTAAAGGTCGTCTCAGCTACACCAGAACAGTCGCCCAAGTGAAAAGAATCGCCACATTCCGAGCAAGATAGAATATTTTCATTGTCGCGGAAGGCTATACCACAACCGGAACAACCATTAGCTTCGTCGTCGGACATATTAGTCGCAGGCAACAATTCAAGACAAGCTGGTATTTGGCAGCAGCAGCAGCAGCGGCGGCAATCACCTACAGAAACTTAAAAAATACAAAACTAACCTGAAAGTAGCACAGGCAAGAGTTAGCCGTCAGCGTGCTACCATCGCCGCTGCCGCTGCCAAAGTGGAGCCTGGCGTCTTCGAGCAGCTCTTTTACAGCAGACTTGGGGCGGCGCCGCCGCAGCCTTCAAAGATGTTCGACGGTGGCACGTGGCAATGACGTTGAATTGTCCGTACCGTGCGATGACTTGCCACGCTGAGTTATCGGAACAGGTCCGAAATCGAAGGCTTTCAGCTTTCCGATAGCAGTCCCAGCACTCGGCGATCGCAGAAACGTGCGATGACTTGCCACGCTGAGTTAGCGTCAGCGGCTACCATCGCCGCTGTCGCTGCCAAAGTCGAGCCTGGCGTCTTCGAGCGCTCTTCGCAGACTGGGCGACGCTGCCGCAGCCTTCAAAGATGTTCGACGGCGGCACGTGGCAGTGACGTGAATTGCGAACCTGCGATGACTTGCCACGCTGAGTTATCGGAACAGGTCCGAAATCGAAGGCTTTCAGCTTTCCGATAGCAGTCCCAGCACTCGGCGATCGCAGAAACGTGCGATGACTTGCGCTGAGTTAGCCGTCAGGTGCGACATCGACGCTGCCAGCTTGCCAAGAGTCGCAGCACTGGCGTCTTCGAGCAGCTCGATCACTGCAGACTGGGGTATCGCAGCAGGTCCGAATCAAAGGCTTTCAGCTTACGGTGGCAGTCCCAGCACGCGGGATTGTCAGAACCGTGCGATGACTTGCCACGCTGAGTTATCGGAACAGGTCCGAAATCGAAGGCTTTCAGCTTTCCGATAGCAGTCCCAGCACTCGGCGATCGCAGAAACGTGCGATGACTTGCCACGCTGAGTTATCGGAGCAGGTCCGAAATCGAAGGCTTTCAGCTTTCCGATAGCAGTCCCAGCACTCGGCGATCGCAGAAACGTGCGATGACTTGCCACGCTGAGTTATCGGAACAGGTCCGAAATCGAAGGCTTTCAGCTTTCCGATAGCAGTCCCAGCACTCGGCGATCGCAGAAACGTGCGATGACTTGCCACGCTGAGTTATCGGAACAGGTCCGAAATCGAAGGCTTTCAGCTTTCCGATAGCAGTCCCAGCACTCGGCGATCGCAGAAACGTGCGATGACTTGCCACGCTGAGTTATCGGAACAGGTCCGAAATCGAAGGCTTTCAGCTTTCCGATAGCAGTCCCAGCACTCGGCGATCGCAGAAACGTGCGATGACTTGCCACGCTGAGTTATCGGAACAGGTCCGAAATCGAAGGCTTTCAGCTTTCCGATAGCAGTCCCAGCACTCGGCGATCGCAGAAACGTGCGATGACTTGCCACGCTGAGTTATCGGAGCAGGTCCGAAATCGAAGGCTTTCAGCTTTCCGATAGCAGTCCCAGCACTCGGCGATCGCAGAAACGTGCGATGACTTGCCACGCTGAGTTATCGGAACAGGTCCGAAATCGAAGGCTTTCAGCTTTCCGATAGCAGTCCCAGCACTCGGCGATCGCAGAAACGTGCGATGACTTGCCACGCTGAGTTATCGGAACAGGTCCGAAATCGAAGGCTTTCAGCTTTCCGATAGCAGTCCCAGCACTCGGCGATCGCAGAAACGTGCGATGACTTGCCACGCTGAGTTATCGGAGCAGGTCCGAAATCGAAGGCTTTCAGCTTTCCGATAGCAGTCCCAGCACTCGGCGATCGCAGAAACGTGCGATGACTTGCCACGCTGAGTTATCGGAACAGGTCCGAAATCGAAGGCTTTCAGCTTTCCGATAGCAGTCCCAGCACTCGGCGATCGCAGAAACGTGCGATGACTTGCCACGCAGAGTTATCGGAACAGGTCCGACAATCGACGGCTTTCAGCTTTCCGATAGCAGTCCCAGCACTCGGCGTCATCGCAGAAACGTGCGATGACTTGCACACGCTGAGTTATCGGAGCAGGTCCGAAATCGAAGGCTTTCAGCGATGTTCGACGATAGCACGTCCCAGCACGTGACGGTCGAATCGTCAGAAACGTGCGATGACTTGCCACGCTGAGTTATCGGAACAGGTCCGAAATCGAAGGCTTTCAGCTTTCCGATAGCAGTCCCAGCACTCGGCGATCGCAGAAACGTGCGATGACTTGCCACGCATGAGTTATCGGAACAGGTCCGAAATCGAAGGCTTTCAGCTTTCCGATAGCAGTCCCAGCACTCGGCGATCGCAGAAACGTGCGATGACTTGCCACGCTGAGTTATCGGAACAGGTCCGAAATCGAAGGCTTTCAGCTTTCCGATAGCAGTCCCAGCACTCGGCGATCGCAGAAACGTGCGATGACTTGCCACGCTGAGTTATCGGAACAGGTCCGAAATCGAAGGCTTTCAGCTTTCCGATAGCAGTCCCAGCACTCGGCGATCGCAGAAACGTGCGATGACTTGCCACGCGAGTTATCGGAACAGGTCCGAAATCGAAGGCTTTCAGCTGTCCGAAAGTCGCAGCACTCGGCGATCGCGAAGCGTGCGATGACTTTTACGCTAGTTATCGGAGCAGGTCGCAATCGAAGCTTTCAGCTTTCCGGTAGCAGTCCCAGCACCGGCGATCGCAGAACCGTGCGATGACTTGCCACGCTGAGTTATCGGAACAGGTCCGAAATCGAAGGCTTTCAGCTTTCCGATAGCAGTCCCAGCACTCGGCGATCGCAGAAACGTGCGATGACTTGCCACGCTGAAGTTATCGGAAGCAGGTCCGAAATCGAAGGCTTTCAGCTTTCCGATAGCAGTCCCAGCACTCGGCGATCGCAGAAACGTGCGATGACTTGCCACGCTGAGTTATCGGAGCAGGTCCGAAATCGAAGGCTTTCAGCTTTCCGATAGCAGTCCCAGCACTCGGCGATCGCAGAAACGTGCGATGACTTGCCACGCTGAGTTATCGGAACAGGTCCGAAATCGAAGGCTTTCAGCTTTCCGATAGCAGTCCCAGCACTCGGCGATCGCAGAAACGTGCGATGACTTGCCACGCTGAGTTATCGGAGCAGGTCCGAAATCGAAGGCTTTCAGCTTTCCGATAGCAGTCCCAGCACTCGGCGATCGCAGAAACGTGCGATGACTTGCCACGCTGAGTTATCGGAGCAGGTCCGAAATCGAAGGCTTTCAGCTTTCCGATAGCAGTCCCAGCACTCGGCGATCGCAGAAACGTGCGATGACTTGCCACGCTGAGTTATCGGAGCAGGTCCGAAATCGAAGGCTTTCAGCTTTCCGATAGCAGTCCCAGCACTCGGCGATCGCAGAAACGTGCGATGACTTGCCACGCTGAGTTATCGGAACAGGTCCGAAATCGAAGGCTTTCAGCTTTCCGATAGCAGTCCCAGCACTCGGCGATCGCAGAAACGTGCGATGACTTGCCACGCTGAGTTATCGGAGCAGGTCCGAAATCGAAGGCTTTCAGCTTTCCGATAGCAGTCCCAGCACTCGGCGATCGCAGAAACGTGCGATGACTTGCCACGCTGAGTTATCGGAACAGGTCCGAAATCGAAGGCTTTCAGCTTTCCGATAGCAGTCCCAGCACTCGGCGATCGCAGAAACGTGCGATGACTTGCCACGCTGAGTTATCGGAACAGGTCCGAAATCGAAGGCTTTCAGCTTTCCGATAGCAGTCCCAGCACTCGGCGATCGCAGAAACGTGCGATGACTTGCCACGCTGAGTTATCGGAGCAGGTCCGAAATCGAAGGCTTTCAGCTTTCCGATAGCAGTCCCAGCACTCGGCGATCGCAGAAACGTGCGATGACTTGCCACGCTGAGTTATCGGAGCAGGTCCGAAATCGAAGGCTTTCAGCTTTCCGATAGCAGTCCCAGCACTCGGCGATCGCAGAAACGTGCGATGACTTGCCACGCTGAGTTATCGGAGCAGGTCCGAAATCGAAGGCTTTCAGCTTTCCGATAGCAGTCCCAGCACTCGGCGATCGCAGAAACGTGCGATGACTTGCCACGCTGTAGTTATCGGAACAGGTCCGAAATCGAAGGCTTTCAGCTTTCCGATAGCAGTCCCAGCACTCGGCGATCGCAGAAACGTGCGATGACTTGCCACGCTGAGTTATCGGAGCAGGTCCGAAATCGAAGGCTTTCAGCTTTCCGATAGCAGTCCCAGCACTCGGCGATCGCAGAAACGTGCGATGACTTGCCACGCTGAGTTATCGGAGCAGGTCCGAAATCGAAGGCTTTCAGCTTTCCGATAGCAGTCCCAGCACTCGGCGATCGCAGAAACGTGCGATGACTTGCCACGCTGAGTTATCGGAGCAGGTCCGAAATCGAAGGCTTTCAGCTTTCCGATAGCAGTCCCAGCACTCGGCGATCGCAGAAACGTGCGATGACTTGCCACGCTGAGTTATCGGAGCAGGTCCGAAATCGAAGGCTTTCAGCTTTCCGATAGCAGTCCCAGCACTCGGCGATCGCAGAAACGTGCGATGACTTGCCACGCTGAGTTATCGGAGCAGGTCCGAAATCGAAGGCTTTCAGCTTTCCGATAGCAGTCCCAGCACTCGGCGATCGCAGAAACGTGCGATGACTTGCCACGCTGAGTTATCGGAGCAGGTCCGAAATCGAAGGCTTTCAGCTTTCCGATAGCAGTCCCAGCACTCGGCGATCGCAGAAACGTGCGATGACTTGCCACGCTGAGTTATCGGAGCAGGTCCGAAATCGAAGGCTTTCAGCTTTCCGATAGCAGTCCCAGCACTCGGCGATCGCAGAAACGTGCGATGACTTGCCACGCTGAGTTATCGGAACAGGTCCGAAATCGAAGGCTTTCAGCTTTCCGATAGCAGTCCCAGCACTCGGCGATCGCAGAAACGTGCGATGACTTGCCACGCTGAGTTATCGGAGCAGGTCCGAAATCGAAGGCTTTCAGCTTTCCGATAGCAGTCCCAGCACTCGGCGATCGCAGAAACGTGCGATGACTTGCCACGCTGAGTTATCGGAGCAGGTCCGAAATCGAAGGCTTTCAGCTTTCCGATAGCAGTCCCAGCACTCGGCGATCGCAGAAACGTGCGATGACTTGCCACGCTGAGTTATCGGAACAGGTCCGAAATCGAAGGCTTTCAGCTTTCCGATAGCAGTCCCAGCACTCGGCGATCGCAGAAACGTGCGATGACTTGCCACGCTGAGTTATCGGAGCAGGTCCGAAATCGAAGGCTTTCAGCTTTCCGATAGCAGTCCCAGCACTCGGCGATCGCAGAAACGTGCGATGACTTGCCACGCTGAGTTATCGGAGCAGGTCCGAAATCGAAGGCTTTCAGCTTTCCGATAGCAGTCCCAGCACTCGGCGATCGCAGAAACGTGCGATGACTTGCCACGCTGAGTTATCGGAACCGGTCCGAAATCGAAGGCTTTCAGCTTTCCGATAGCAGTCCCAGCACTCGGCGATCGCAGAAACGTGCGATGACTTGCCACGCTGAGTTATCGGAGCAGGTCGAAATCGAAGGCTTTCAGCTTTCCGATAGCAGTCCCAGCACTCGGCGATCGCAGAAACGTGCGATGACTTGCCACGCTGAGTTATCGGAGCAGGTCCGAAATCGAGGCTTTCAGCTTTCCGATAGCAGTCCCAGCACTCGGCGATCGCAGAAACGTGCGATGACTGCCACGCTGAGTTATCGGAGCAGGTTCGAAATCGAAGGCTTTCAGCTTTCCGATAGCGGTCCCAGCACTCGGCGATCGCAGAAACGTGCGATGACTGCCACGCTGAGTTATCGGAACAGGTCCGAAATCGAAGGCTTTCAGCTTTCCGATAGCAGTCCCAGCACTCGGCGATCGCAGAAACGTGCGATGACTTGCCACGCTGAGTTATCGGAGCAGGTCCGAAATCGAAGGCTTTCAGCTTTCCGATAGCAGTCCCAGCACTCGGCGATCGCAGAAACGTGCGATGACTTGCCACGCCGAGTTATCGGAACAGGTCCGAAATCGAAGGCTTTCAGCTTTCCGATAGCAGTCCCAGCACTCGGCGATCGCAGAAACGTGCGATGACTTGCCACGCTGAGTTATCGGAGCAGGTCCGAAATCGAAGGCTTTCCAGCTTTCCGATAGCAGTCCCAGCACTCGGCGATCGCAGAAACGTGCGATGACTTGCCACGCTGAGTTATCGGAACAGGTCCGAAATCGAAGGCTTTCAGCTTTCCGATAGCAGTCCCAGCACTCGGCGATCAGCAGAAACGTGCGATGACTTGCCACGCTGAGTTATCGGAGCAGGTCCGAAATCGAAGGCTTTCAGCTTTCCGATAGCAGTCCCAGCACTCGGCGATCGCAGAAACGTGCGATGACTTAGCCACGCTGAGTTATCGGAACAGGTCCGAAATCGAAGGCTTTCAGCTTTCCGATAGCAGTCCCAGCACTCGGCGATCGCAGAAGACGTGCGATGACTTGCCACGCTGAGTTATCGGAGCAGGTCCGAAATCGAAGGCTTTCAGCTTCCGATAGCAGTCCCAGCACTCGGCGATCGCAGAAGCGTGCGATGACTTGCCACGCTGAGTTATCGGGTTGATCCCGATGGAGCACCATTGCGGTGCACTCGACGATCGCAGAAATCGAGCTTTCAGCTTTCCGGATAGCAGTCCCAGCACTCGGCGATCGCAGAAACGTGCGATGACTTGCCACGCTGAGTTATCGGAACAGGTCCGAAATCGAAGGCTTTCAGCTTTCCGATAGCAGTCCCAGCACTCGGCGATCGCAGAAACGTGCGATGACTTGCCACGCTGAGTTATCGGAACAGGTCCGGAAATCGAAGGCTTTCAGCTTTCCGATAGCAGTCCCAGCACTCGGCGATCGCAGAAACGTGCGATGACTTGCCACGCTGAGTTATCGGAGCAGGTCCGAAATCGAAGGCTTTCAGCTTTCCGATAGCAGTCCCAGCACTCGGCGATCGCAGAAACGTGCGATGACTTGCCACGCTGAGTTATCGAACGGGTCCGAAATCGAAGGCTTTCAGCTTTCCATTAGCAGTCCCAGCACCTCGGCGATCGCAGAAACGTGCGATGACTTGCCACGCGTAGTTATCGGAACCGGTCCGAAATCGAAGGCTTTCAGCTTTCCGATAGCAGTCCCAGCACTCGGCGATCGCAGAAACGTGCGATGACTTGCCACGCTGAGTTATCGGAGCAGGTCCGAAATCGAAGGCTTTCAGCTTTCCGATAGCAGTCCCAGCACTCGGCGATCGCAGAAACGTGCGATGACTTGCCACGCTGAGTTATCGGAGCAGGTCCGAAATCAGAAGGCTTTCAGCTTTCCGATAGCAGTCCCAGCACTCGGCGATCGCAGAAACGTGCGATGACTTGCCACGCTGAGTTATCGGAGCAGGTCCGAAATCGGAGGCTTTCAGCTTTCCGATAGCAGTCCCAGCACTCGGCGATCGCAGAAACGTGCGATGACTTGCCACGCTGAGTTATCGGAGCAGATCCAGAATCGAAGGCTTTCAGCTTTCCGATAGCAGTCCCAGCACTCGGCGATCGCAGAAACGTGCGATGGCTTGCCACGCTGAGTTATCGGAGCAGGTCCGGAAATCGAAGGCTTTCAGCTTTCCGGCTAGCCCAGTCCCAGCACTCGGCGATCGCAGAAACGTGCGATGACTTGCCACGCTGAGTTATCG
>JAZHYW010029236.1:0-35337 GCA_037355805.1 Ixodes ricinus | reverse complement strand
GTAATATGATGTTCATGGATTACAAAGGTCAAGGGAATAAAGAGTGGACACTGGTTAAGATGAAGGAGGAAGAGGATTAGACAAGTGAGGTGGAGAGGCAAGAAACCTAGACGAGAGCAGCATAAGGGAAGCATTGCAGCCAGTCAAAATGAGAAAGGCAGAAAGAGGATATTCTCAAAGCATGGGAAGAATATCAGGAAAAAAGATTCAGTTCTTGACTGTGGTGCAAAGAAAGATGAAGAAGGTGGACCGACAACTGCTCGAGGAATTGCGAAGCAGTGCAGAGATGCCTCCAAGAAAGTTCTGGCAACATGTCAGAGGTGAAAGAGAGATGGGCAGAGCCTAATCCGACAACAATGGGTGGATGCCACGAGCGAAGTAGTCCTGACTGGACAGGAATGTATGAGGCACATCGCTCTATCAATGGTGGAGAGCTTCGAAGAACCATAGATGCAGTAAGACAGATTGATCCCTGAGTGGACAGCACGAGAGGTACCCAATATGCCGAGCTTCATACCCTTGCATGAGTTGAACAGCGCCATCCAAACGCGTGGATGGTCACACGCCAATGGGTCTAGATGACATTCTAGCAGGCCGCCCAGAAAATGGGAGGAATGTCCGTAACGGCTTGGATAGCGGCTCTCTGTGATGGAAACGGGCGACATACCGGGTATCCGGTGAGTATCCTGGCCAGGATGCTGTACAAGGGGAAAGGGACAAGCTCATCCTGAAAATCCACTGTCCGGGATAACATGGACCTGTCTCGCACGGATTTCCATGCATGTACTGAAGGAACGCCTAGATGGCCACGAGGGCATACTGGGAACTACAAAATGAATCTGCAAGAGAAGGAGGCTGGAGGGCAACTTTTGCAGTCACACAGGCCATGGAGATTGTTAACTCATGAGCAGAGGCCCCTATACCTGGCTCTTGGACAATTCCAACGCGTACGACTCTGTGAACCATTCCCTGCAATGGACGGTATTGGAGGAGTTGGGAAGCCCGGGGTGGAAAATGAAGGGACCTACCACAACAGACATACAGAGACAACAGTGTTGTGGTTTAGTGGGGGCGGGACCACCTGGGCCCATAAAGGCCACAAGGGAACTGAGACAGGGTGCCCGTTTCACCACTTCTGTTTATGTTACTTAAGACTGAGAGAGTACTGGAGGACAGTCGCTTAGGTTTCAAGATGTGCTATGGTGAAGAGGGGGAGGTAAATAGACCAGAGGATCCCCGCTTGATTTATGCGGGATGACGTGTGCTTAGGGCAGGGTCCTTGGAGGAGCTTCCAGAATTTACTGGCCTGTGGAGAAGATGGACCACCCTGGGGTTAACGTTCAACCCCAGCAAGTCTGGAGTCCCGGGGCAGGGGTGGAGTAACGGAAACCCAGGAAACAGAGGATGCTCCTACCCAGCTGTCGCAGAGGGTGAACATTCACGGCCAAGAGATAGATTGGAGGACCGAATATAGTACCTGGGAGTGACGCTGCGCCGGGACAAAAAAGATTTCGAACAAGATGAAGCCGAGCTGCGGACCACGGCGAACAAATGTGGATCTTCGTAGCCGGTACGAGATGGGTGCGGACACTCTGGAAAATGATGATGGTGCCGGGTCTGACCTTCGCCAATGCCGTACTGTCCCTGTCGGCACCTACACGAGAACATCTGGAAGTGAGGGCAGCGAGAGGTGGGTCGTCTGGCGCTAGAACACACCGGAACACCACCAGTGAGTACGTCCAAGACATGGGAGCTGGTCTCATGAAGCTCATGAGGCCAGCAGCAAACTGATTTTCGAGCGCGTCTTTGCACTTTGCCAGAACAACGATGCGCCTACAGGGGTGTTCAAGTACATCCACCTTTCCAAGCATCTCCACAGCCCGGTGGGCAAAGAGAGTGCACAAGCTCATGGAGCGATACGACGTGCCACGGCTGCTGCTGTACAAGGTAGAACCTCCGGGACGGCGAAACGGGATTCGAACGGGTGCGAAGGCACTAAAACGACCAGGGCGTCGCCGCGGTAGGCGCGCGGCCGTCCCTCGCCGTCTACAGTATGGAGGAAGAAAAGCATTGTGCGCGAGAAATCGCTCGACAAACTCGAGGGGCAGTGGCTGCTGTGCAAACACGAAGTGCAAAGGAGGACACACCACCTGAGGTCGAAGTACACGCCGGGATGGACGGCTACGCCAGATATGCGGCCAGCAGGAGGAGACAGCTTCGAACATATCAAGGGCTGGAGTGAGAGCTGAGGCCACCAATGCCTCCAGATCTGGTGGATTATGCGGTAGCACTGGGGCTGAAGAGGTTGGGACCGACACAATCGACAGGGCAGGAGCAGACGACGCAGACGACGTGCATCGATGATTGGACTGGATTGGATTGAGTCTGCGGCTCTCCCCTTTGTATCGGGTGATCAACAGTAATGGATACTGGATCTAGCCTAGTCAGTCGCGCCTCCCGCGACTTCCGCTTCCGCTTGGTGTTCCGCTGGTCGGTTGCACTCCCTCCGCCGATGTGTCTCTCTCCACCAGACTTCCAGCCGCCTTTTCGTCACGTCTACCGCCGATCGAACGTTCTTTTGTTCTTCCTCTCCCTGCTCTGCACCGATTCGGAAACCCAGTGCTACTGGTAGCACCGTCGTACTAGGGACCGGTACAATGTGCCGGCACTGCAGCACCAGGTGCTCCGTCGTCTCGTCGGTCTGCCCGCAGAGTGTGCACGTCCTCTCCTGTCCTCCGTGAACCTGGCTCTCCACACCCGGGTCCATAATGTCACCCATGCGGGCTCTGCGGAGGAGTCCACTGCCCGTCGAGTATTCATACTAGGCAGACAGCATGATGAAGTGGGAAGTGGAGACCATGGTATGTGGTGCCCGCACAGCGGGAAAAAATTCCGGCGTCCTCTGGGTGGTTGAAATCACAAAGCGAAGATTGGAGGACTGGTGGGGAAAAATTGTGAGGAGGGTGGGGTCTACTAAGCGCATCAAACTTGGTTTTTGTGTGTTTTTTTGTTTTTACATCCAGTTTTGTTAAAACTGTGATTGGCCCATACAGCGGTTACCACCAAATCGATATCCATATCTATCCATATCGATACTAATACCCAAACCAGGTAAAGAGCCAAGTCTCAATAACTTACGCCCGACATCACTTACTTCGTGCTTAGGAAAAGTTGCGGAGCATGTTATTGTAAACAGTCTAAACAGATATCTGGAAGAAAAATAACGTTATCCCATGAGCATGGTCGGATAAAAGCAAGGTCTCCACCATGAATGCTCCCAAGATAAATCAAGGAACGGATGATAACCTTAAAAGCAAATAAAAATAATGCAGAGCTATACAAGCACTGGACTTAGCAGGAGTCAGAAGGGAACATAAATTCAGGATTTCATGCTCGACTCCATGAGCGCACCGAACCTGGGCGAGAAATCCGCATAAGTTTGCAGGTAGCTTTCTTCCAACAGAGAAACCACATTGAAGGTGTAGTAAGGAACTTACAACCGACGGTATAAAACTAGGAAACAAAGGCACACCACAGGGCTCAGTAAACTCGCTGGTCCTTTTTAATATTTCTACGATAGGACTGAAGTGAGAGAGCTTGGAACAGGAAGGTAATTTTTTCAGTATATACGCAGATGATATCACTATATGGACGGAACAATAGAGCGAAGAAGATATAAGGAAAAAGAATTACAAACCGCTATCATCGCCACACAAAGATACCTCAAACCATCGGGGCTCAAGTGCGCGCAAAACAAGTCGGAGGTTCTATCATTAAAACAGCAATAATCGGAAAAAGAAGGAACAGAAACTGAAGAGGTTAAAATATAAGGAAAAGAAGACGGAACCCAGGCACCGTAGTCCAAAGTCAAAAACTTTAGAATGCACATCCAGCACGACAACAAGACCATGCTAGAAACTCTCCTTAGCAGAATCAGCACCGCACATAGAATGATCAGAATAATCACAAACAAACACGCAGGGATGAAAGAGGTAAATTTGTTGAAACTCTTGCATGCATTCGTCATCTACACTTAATCCACTTGGCTACATTAGTTAAAGGAAAAAAACGAAATGGAAAGACTAAGTATGAGTGATATATAGGTCAACACTAATACCCAAAATACAAGTAACGTAGCTAATTGAACCGTCAGATACACAACCATGTTGAGGAAATAATTCTGGGCTAACAGAGCCAAGCTACAACAACAGACTAGCATGGACCAAAACCGGAAGGGGATATTCTAAAAGAACCAGGACTAACAGCTAAAGATGATCAACGCGAGAAAGAGACGCCGCCAGAAAGTGCACATGAGAGAATCAAGATAGCTACGGATCCCAAAAGAACATGAACCCGAATCATGACGAGGGAAAGAAGAAAGTCTAGAGCCAGAGCTACGCTAAAGACCTACGGTAAAAGAAAAGACGTACTGTTTGTAGATGCTGCATGTTTGTTACGACAATAAAAAGCTCGGACACAAAGTAGCAGTAGCAATAGATACAGAAGGCACGCACAGGTGCCATTAGTGTTAGAAACGCATCGATAGAGAAGCATAGGAGATGGGCATCAGCAGCAGCGAACTGCAAAGCTGCAGGCACATCTTCTGCGACTCTAAAACGACTATCAGCAACTATATCAAATACTACATACACAAAAACGACTAAAATCATTAGGAAAACAAGCGAAAACTCAGAACAAATAACATACATTGATTCCCAGTACCATTACTGGATCTAAGCGAGACGAAGACCTGCCTAACCTTAACGTACGCGCAGATCGAACCACGAGGAAACTAAGCCGCGGAATAAGTCCTGCAAAGGAAGAGGCAGAAGAAAGCAAACCTTGCCAAACTTTTCCAAGAAATTACTAGAGGCTTCAAATTAAACAGGAGGGTTTACGCCCACCACATCATAATCTGCTGAGAAGAGAAGGCGTTTTTACTCGAATGTTACAAACTAAAACAATCCCAACTGCCAAAAATGATGAACATCCTTAGACCTGAGTTTCAAGAAGAACCTATATGCAACGTATGCAAAGAGAGCAGGAACTTACAAACATATAATCTTTGAATGTATGAAATCTCGGAAAAACTATCCGCTTACCACCAGGGGAGATGCTGGCTGGCTTCGGCCCAACCTGGACGAGCGAGCTCTGTGCGGGCCATCCAGTACGCGGCTGACACCTCTTGCCGAGCAAGGCCTGACGGGTCCGCCGGACATGCACTGAATAACTGCAACAACTGGTTTTCAATAAAGTGTTTCTTATTTCCTTCGCTACGAAAGGCAAGTAACATAATACTAACCGTATTAAAAATATACTGTTTTGCGCAATCTCGCTTTTGTATAAAAATTTCACGCATAAAAGCTTGTCCGCAGTATAAATTATTGTCGTTGTCTCTGGTGTCTCCGTCGCAAGGAGGACTGCTTGTATGTGGACATTGCAGTTCAAACTGCTAAACCTTAAATTTTAGAGGTGTATACGTAAAGGTGAACAATAGCGCAGTATCCCCCGGGCTGCACTCTAAACATTTTTACGCTTAGCAATCGCAAAAAACGATTTTTTTCTACACTGTTCTAAGCGTTATACTATGTCTACGCTTAAAATTCCTGCTTCTTTAGCGTAACCGAAAATCAGGTTATAGCAGGGTACCTAACACAATTTTCTGCTTAGCTTCACAATGTACTCAGCCTCAATAATTTCTCGCATGAGTGGTGGTTGAAAGTTTTTCCTGAAAAAACAATGCAGTTTTTTTAAATTCTGCTGAGCATCCACAGTCCCGGAATGGATGCCTAAATGTCAAAACATCTGCTGGTTTTGACGTCGTTTTGTCTCTCTTCAGTTGTCATTTACACATCTTTCAGTTTCTCCTATATCGCTTTGCCCATGAGAGGGAAAAAGAAAAAAACGACTCCCTGTGCGCGGGCCGTAAGGGGTTC
Source organism: Ixodes ricinus (assembly GCA_037355805.1). NCBI lineage: Eukaryota > Metazoa > Arthropoda > Arachnida > Ixodida > Ixodidae > Ixodes > Ixodes ricinus. The sequence goes on along the minus strand of JAZHYW010029236.1, from coordinate 29,401 downwards.
TGATGCATTTTAGTTAAGCCTGTACTGTCATCTGGGGTTGAGTTGATATTTTTACATAAACCTAAGAGTTCGTCAGGTGTTTAAAAGACATTAAAAGACACATCTACATTTCTGCTAACGGTTTTCTATCATTCAAGAGATTGGAGTGAGATGACATAAACAGAAGGATTTAACAACCGGTCTTTTTCGAAAGGTGCCCTTCACTTGCTCTACCTGTGCATTCGCTCTTCTGAATTTTCAAGTTGGTTCTCAAGCACTATAATCTGTTCTAGATATGTGGGAGGATCTTGTTTGTATTAGCCTAGATATATTTGCATCAAAGCTTACTTGGGTCAAATACAGGCGAGGTGACTCTGTTAACAGTAAGTCTTTAGTGTAGACGTTTACTATGCCCCCTTTTACCAACTTGAAAATGTGCCTAATTAAATTTAAAAAAATGGCGTCTTTTATTTTGGTTCATTTGACCAACAATCACGGCGGGCAACAGAAACTGTCGGAGGTTCTAGGAACTCCTAGGGGTTCTCCCGCTGGAAGCTCTCGCGAGTTATCTCTAATCTGTCAAAACAATTCTTAAAACCGGTGAAAACTCATGGACGCAATGCTTGGGAAGTCAGATTTCGTTGATGTGTGAGAGTATTAAAAACTTCAACGCACAGAGGTTCACTTTCACCTGTTTTGAACTGTCGAGGCTCTTGTCTGTCATGATGTGAGGGATACATATCACCAAGAACTGGTGCAATTCATCACCCGATGCATACTTTCTTTTTTTTATGCAGGCAGCTACCATCCCACATAGCATTGGCAGTTTGTAAGTAAACGGGGAGCAATTAAAACACAAACTGATTTGAGAAAGTCATGAGGCATTTTGGAAGGCGATGTTCCCCCGGCAAATGAGTGGCTCTTCAATACATGCTAAAAGCTGTTCTTGGAGGCAATGCATGGCATGTAAGCGCTCGGACTTAAATGCTGCTACATTGAGAGAAGCAAGTATATTAGTTTGTGGAAACCACTTTCAAAGTGCAAAAACACAGAACGTTGGCTGTCCCTTAAGAGTGATTGTATCAGAAATGGGTCCCAGTGAAAAAGTCAGCATCGTTCTATTGACACAGAGAGAACGGAACTTCGAAACCATTTGACGACTCCCTTTCTCAAGCTAAACGCTACCCAGAAGAGGTCAAAGGTTTATCAATACGGTGAAAGGATGGCGACCGCTCTCCAAGCCTTTTTTTGATAACATTGAAGACTGCATTAAGCTCCCCTGCCTCAAAAACAGCTTTGGACATCAATCAAAGACTGCATTAATGCTTTTGGTGCCATCCCCTTCCAAAATGCCTAGGGTTTTTCTCTAAAGCAATTCTTCTCTGGAATCACTCTACCGTTTACTTAAAAATCTACCCACACTACGTGGGATGGTGATACCTACTTTCAAAAAGAGGGAGTATGCATCGGGCTATGCATTTTTGGCACCACGTTCTTAGTAACCTTTCTGTCTCACATCATGACAAAACTCCTCCATAAGTGCTTCGGCAGTTCAAAAGTGGTGAAAATGTACCGCTACATTCATGGTTTTGCTACTCATCTCCTTCGACATCAAACTAAAACGGCTTCCCAAGCATTCTGTTCAACGTTCCCACAAGTTTTGAAAAACAGTTTATACCAGCTTTTCAAAACCATATTGGAACAATACCGGCAGTAACCCCAGATCGTCATTGGCCCAATATCGGAAATATCATTGGTCCAGCGTTGGAGCAGATTGCGCCTAATATTGGGTCCAATGTTGGAATCCAATCAATCCAATATTGTTTCAGCGTTGGGCCAACACTGGTCTGCTGCCTGGGGCTTTTCTCTGGTGTGCTAGCGGTGTGCAATAAAGGCTGTGCGTATTACAAGGGTAAGAATAGTAAAAATGATTATTTTATCTTGTAAATTGAAATCGACAACCCCCACAGATTCCCTGCTAGAACTCACAGTCAAAAGATAACGGGCAGTTATGGCGCACTGTCCACTGAGCAAATGATGAGTGCACGCATTTTTCTAGTTGACGAAATAATCACTATTTGCTTCGTGTTACAGGCCATCCTTATATGATAAAAGTAACTGCCTACTGTACGTTCACCTGGCATTGAGTATTAAGTTCACATATTGTGTACATAACGGCCGGACTCACCCTGCCCAGGTAGGCCAGCTCGACCAGCTACTGTTCTAAAAATAATTGCTAAAATACATGTATTTTGTAGTTTTAAAATACTTGAACCAAGTTTGAGGTCGATAATCCTACTTGCGTTAGAAAAATTATTTGACTCAACCTAGATATATTTAAATCCAAAAGAAGAATGAAATGTTAGGCTGCTATATGGTTCTTTCTCCTTCTGTCCTTTTGGCCTAGAAACGCAATCCGGAACTCTCTGGCGCTCTTGCCACACTAGCACAAGTCACATATAAGCTAAGCAGTTCAAAGAACTGAGTCAGCCGTGTACGGTACCAGGCGAAACCGCGAAAACCGAATGTCGCAATTGCTGCCCCGTCGTCACAGCCAGGCCGTCGTTGCCGTCCCATTTCGATGCCGGAGGCAAGATGAAGCTGACGCCGAGAAAGTAGCTGATAGCGAAGCTCGAAAATCCCTTGTTGCACTCGTGAGAGAAATATAAAAAGACGAACTCACCTAATAGATCAACGAACACAAGAATGCGAACAAGAACACAAAGAACAATGGGAAGCGACTCGGACTCAGCAGAAAAGGCCAGCTGAGTGAAAATAAACATACGCACTACGACAAAAAAGTGCTCAACACAAACACCAAGAAAAATCGACATATAAGCTGCTAGACTAATAACTTTCTTTTCTTTAACCTCCTCTGATATTATAACCCACAATGTGTGAAACGGTTTCTCTTTTAGAGCGCAGCTCTTAGGCGCCCGTTTCCGGCTTGAGCGGTGTCGGCGCCGCAGAGTCGCCATCGCCGTCGCCGTCGGCGTTGCCGTCGGTGTCGGCGTAACCGCGCGGTGCATTATGGTAGATTTACCATGATGCAACGCACGGGGAGAAGGAGGGGGAGGATAAGGGGAGGGAGGTGAAGAGAGAGAGGAAAGGGGAAGGGGAAGAGAGGGGGAGGAGGAGGGGATGAGGGAGGAGGACGGGGAAGAAGAGAGGAGGAGAGAGAAGGATGAGGGGAAGGGGAGGGAGGGGAGGAGGAGGAGGGGAGCAGGAGGACGAGGGGGAGCAGGAGAAAGAGGGAGGAGGAGTGGCAGGGAAAATGAGGAGGTGAGGAGGAGGGAGGAGGGGATACCCTTCCCTCCTCCTCCTCAAGAGCTGCGCTCCCATTCGGCGTTACAAGGTGTTCTAAACGTCTTTCATTTGTGTTTGAAAACGTCTTTCATTTTTGTTGTTCTCAATTTACTGCGAAGGAAGATTTTTTTTCTTCTTCTTGGAGCGCGAGGAGGTTCTTTAACGCAGCTGTTCTCTTGAATGGCAAGGGGAGATCGGTGGCCGAGTGGGCTAGCGCACGCCAGCTCAGAGCACGTGGAGCGAAAGCTCGCGCTGCAGAACCCAGGATTCTGGGCTCAATCCCCACCCTGCCCGTTTCGATCTGGATGAGCATCGTACCGGCGTGCGGACTACTGCGTCATGCGCGTTAAGGACCCCAGGCTAGTGGTTCTACTGCACTGGCTAAATTTCTCATCTACAGCTGGGAGACTCGTCGCCTACTGAAGCAGACCAAGTTCTAGGCTGTATCGATATGTACACAACCCATTTTGTTTTTCAATGGCAAGTGCCTTATGCATTTCACGGGCAAGTTTGTCTTGCTTCTTGCTAGGATGTTCACGCCGTAGAACCTTGCAGAACATTTTCGTTCAGCTGGCCATTTCCGTAAGCATCGCGAAGCATCTAGCTCAGCTTGAGCCCAACTCAGAATTAGCGCGTAGGTGTCCGCATCCGGCCGCTTCCCCGGAGTTGGCGGTCACATGTCTGGGAATTTCGTCGAGCGAACCCCGTTGGTTCTTGAACTCGCATGGTTCCAAGTGATCGTCGAGGGAAATTCCGAAAGAAAGAAGCATTCCGACGCGGGTCGATGGAAGCGGCATTGCCCAAACCTCTTCCCGTGACGCTTTCGAGCTGATTTATACTCTCGGACAACTTTTGTGGCTTTGCTGTCAAAGCTATGGACTCACGTGTGCTCGCGTATCTCGAGCGCCGGTCAAAGCTGTGCACGCGCACTTTTTACTTCTTTTGAAATGCCACAGAAAGTTGCCCCCGAGTATAGCGACGCAGGAATGGGGATTTTCTGTCCGGCAACCGACTGCTCTTTGCTGCGTTCCCACTGAAGTGCGAGTCAAGCCAAAGTTAGGCAGGGGAAACTCGTGTTTTCATCAAAGATGGTGTGCACGCGTGTTCGAGCAGTGGCAGCCCTTTCTAGGTTCGCTCGCACTGAACGTGGAACTAGCGTTAGCGCACTGTAGCTTGGAGCACATGGAGTGACACCTCTTCACATTCGCTCCAATCGGCACGAGCAACACACCGGCTTGCGTTTGTGTATAACTGGTGCGTGTGATTATTCTATCCCTCGTTAGGTATATGCCAAATGTCTCACGTACAGCGTGCAGTACTGTCGCCATACTCTCGTAGACTAAACTAACGCTTCCACGCACATGATGTAACTAATTTATTGAACCAATTAATATCGCAATTATTGATTTAACATGTTTTCATACGGCTTTCAACTGTTGACAGAAATGGGTTGTTGTGGCGGTAGCCTGTATAGAAGAATGTCCTAGCTCTAGGAACGATTGAAAATATAAACCCAGTCCTGGAAGTATAGAATCATACGACACAACATGAAGAACTCGTTCCTTCAATACAGCGGAGACATCAGACGCCACCTGGGCTCGAACTTCCGCTTGATGCGTAAAGTCTAAATTTTAGGGTGCAAATATACTGTGAACCAAATCCTGCAAGCTTGGCGAATGCCTATCCGTCCCGATTCGTCACCGATTAGTGGTAAAGAAAGACTTCAGTAAATTTGGCGATTCGCACATAGCAAATTGCAAATGATCGATGTTTGAGTCTTCAAACACATGATTTCTCAGATCGAACGCTTTACGTCATTTTCTTTGTTGACTACGCAGACCTGTGGGAAGTCTAAAAACTACAATTTTCGCAGACTCGAAATGAAGAAGCAAGATACAGAGTTTTGGGAAATATAGTCGTTTGTCAATTGCAGCTCCAGTATATAAAAAAAAGTTTTAAAGGTTGAATGACTGCGCGAAACCGCGGAGATAGTCTAGCATGCACCTTTTATTTATTTATTTATTTATTTATTTCAATACCCTCAGGGCCAACGGCATTACAGAGGGGAGTGGGTTGTATTCAACAAGAAAAATTATACAATGAATAATTTAAAGGCAAAGCACATATTAGTTATGAACAATAGAAATTAGAAACAGCAGTTTTAAACAAATCATCCGCCTGGATTATGGCGATGGAGGTGGGAAGGCGGTTCCAATCCAAAGAAGTTTTGGGAATGAAAGATTGTTGAAATGTGTTCGTGCTACATAGTGGTACACCTACTTTATGAGGATGATCAAGACGGGATGAAACATAGAAAGGTGGTGTGAGGAGACGTTGACTGAGGAATGAGTTAGTGTGAAATACTTTATGGAAGAGACACAAACGGGCTACCTTTCGGCGTGAGGCAAGACTAGGCAAAGATAAGTTAGATTTCATAGAGGTGACACTTGCAGTGCGTTGATAATTACTGAGGATAAAACGAGCGGAACGATTTTGAACAGCTTCTAGGGGGTTAACCAAATTTAAAAGGCTCGGGTCCCAGATAGACGACGCGTATTCAAGCTTTGAGCGTACAAGTGTTTTATAAAGAGTTAATTTCAAAGAGGAGGGAGCTAAAGAAAAATTACGTTTTAAATAGCCAAGCATGCGATTAGCATTACTAATAACGTATCCAATATGTATTTTCCAGGAAAGATCAGATGTTATGTGTACGCCCAGGTACTTGTAAGACGATACAGAAAGTAAAGGAACATTGTTAAGACAGTAGCAGGGAGAAACTGAATGATTACGAGACACTCTCATTACTTTGCACTTAGTTGTGTTAAGCTCCATATGCCAAGTTTCACACCAATGAAGAATAACGTTAATGTCTGTCTGGAGCTTGATAACATCTGAATCATCATTAATTTCACGGTGAATAACACAATCATCTGCAAAAAGGTTAATTGAGGAAGAAATGTTATTCGGCAGGTCATTAATGAAGATTAAAAACAGAAGTGGGCCTAGTACAGAACCCTGAGGCACGCCGGAGGTCACTGACGCGAGCGGAGATGTATGGTTATTGGCGGTAACGAACTGGAATCGGTTAGTAAGAAAGCACTGGACCCAAGCCAGAACGTTAGCATCAATGCGAAGGTTATTTAGTTTCAACAAAAGCAACTCGTGTGAGACTTTATCGAACGCCTTCGAGAAATCCAAAAATACGCAGTCTATCTGGGACCCCCTATCAAGAACAGAATGCAAGTCGTTAGTAAATAATAAAAGCTGGGTCTCGCAGGAAAATGATTTTCGGAATCCATGTTGAGCCGCGTTGAAAAACATGTTAGACTCCAAAAAATTAACAAGCTGAGAATAAATGACATGTTCAAGTATTTTACATGGTATGCTAGTGAGTGAAATTGGTCTATAGTTGTTAGGGGAATGTTTATCACCTCCTTTGTGCAACGGAACCACCTTCCCAACTTTCCAATCGTCTGGGAGGACACCGAGATCTAGCGATTGGGTGAATATTTTTGACAGTATGATAGAAGAATATACACTTGTGTTTTTTAAAAATTTGGAGTTAATATTATCGACACCAGCACTGGATGATAGTTTAAGGTTATCGATTATTCGAACAATGCCAATGGGATCAATTTCGAAATGTTCCATAGGCATGAAGTTGCACCGAGGTAATGAACAAGGTGACATGTTACTTACACTGGAAAAAGATTTAACAAAAGCCGCGTTTAAAATTTCAGCACAGTCTTCACTAGGTATAACACAATCATCCACCCTGATTGAGATTTCGTTCGAATTGTTATCACCAATAATGTTCCAAAACTGCTTAGGATTAGTAGACAACATATTCGGCAAAGTCTGATTAAAATACACAAGCTTCGCATCGTGAATAGCAGATTTGTAAGCCTCATATGCGTTCTGATAAGCCTCCCAACGTTTCGAGCAGCCTGTGGCATTTGCAGAGCGAAACAATCTTTTCTTTTTATTAGAAAGCCTTTTTAGTGTCACATTAAACCAGGGTGAATGAGTGTATGATCTTATCGAACGGAGAGGAATGAATTTATCCGTGAGCAGCGCCACTTGATTCTTAAACAAGGTCCAGTTTTCCTGAATGGTGCGTTCAGAAAAGTTAATTATAAAGACATCTAGAAAAAGGGCTAAGTGGTTATTAATAGCTTCAAAGTTCGCTTTGCTATAGTCGCGAATGCGTTTAGTCACTTTAGAGGAGTTCTGCTTAGGAACCGTTAGAGATATGTATAACGAACTATGATCACTGAGACCTGGTAAATGAGATACTAAAGAAACAAGATCCGGCGCACTAGTTAAAACAAGATCAAGGATATTGGCTGACGTAGCTGTGACTCGTGTGGGTTCAGTGACGAGTTGTAAAAGATTGAAATCAGCACACAAGCTTAAGAAATTGGAACACTCAGAGGAATGACAACTGAGAGAAGGGCACGTATCCGACCAATCAATATTCGGATAATTAAAATCGCCTAATAAAAATATTGGAGAATCCGGGAATCTTGCAGTAACCATATTTAGCGCATCATGTAAGTCATTGACAAAGCCAGTGGAACAGTTAGGTGGTCTATAACAAGCACAAAGTACAATTCGTCTATTTCCCGCTTGGAAGCAAACACAGATAAACTCAAGCTCAGTTACAATATTTACATAAAATGATTCAATATTCTCGTTAATTCCAATCAATACTCCTCCTCCTGATCTATACTCCCTGTCGTATCGATAAATATTAAACTTTTTTCGCAGGCAAATATTTCACTGTCACGGATTCGAGACGAAAGCCAAGTTTCTGTTAGTACTACGATATCAGACGAAGAAGAGTCAATAGTCGCACACAATTCATCACGCTTGTTCATGACACTTCTTACGTTGGCAAAAAACATTGAAACATTATCAAATGATTGACAAGGCCTTTGCCGACTTTGCTTATTTATGGGTTGCTATGGGGAGCTAGCAGAAGGCACTGACTCAGCAGCCGCGCTATTATCAGCGTTTGCGCGACGTGGTACAACACGATCACCAACTTCAATCACGCTGTCACTGTCTGAGCAGTACATAAAAATCTTCTTATCAAGGTGAAGTTTATTGTATCGTAAGCTAAAGTACTTGTCCGGGCTTCTAGCCTTCGCAAATTCAATCAAAACTTTTCGCGCGTGACGCGTAGCTGGCGAAAAGTCCTCGCTGACAGACACACTGCTGCCCTTTAATTTTGATCGACCCACCAGCACGTTTTCTCGAAGCTTGTAAGACGCAAACTTAACGACTATTGGGCGACATTTTCCCGCGACAAATGCGCCGAGTCGTACTCTTCAACTAGCTTGCTCAGATTCTTCGTTACGGAAACGTAGGTGGCCTTGCTGCTCCTTTGAGGCCCTCCACAAAGTACATCCGCCAGCTTCTGCTTTGTCAAGCTCTGCTCTCTTTGGAAGGCGGCCACTAGCTTGTACGTGTGGAATGCATTGTGCCAGGACTCGACGTAATTGTTGGTCCTCGTTGGACACGTACATATTTTACCGTATATTGGTACCTCTAATGTCCACCAACCTTGAACAGCACATATCGACGAGACGACATCCCCAAAGCACAAAGCCCTGCATTAAACAAATACCGTTTTGATAAAAGAAAAAAAAACGCCCTGTATGTTGCATACAGTTTACGATATATTGGGCAACTAACTTACGTTCAAAAAACTGCGCTATCCGAGAAAACATGTGTTTGATGACTCCATTCTCGATCATTTCCAAGGCGCGCACGTGCGCTCTCGTGACGCGCGCTCTAATGGCACAGCGCTCTCGTGTCGCGGCGCTTTCCCGTCATGGGCTCTGGTGTAGCGGCACTCTGCTGTCGTGCGCTCTCCTGTCGCGGCGCTCTCCTGTCGCCTGCTCTCCCGTCGGCGCTCTCGTGTCGTACGCTCTCTTGGCGCCCTTCCGTCCTAAACGAGAGTATGTCGAGCGTTTTTCGTGCTTCTCCATAAATGAGTTTCCAAGCATTATTTTTTCACCATAAAACGAATTGTAATCATTTGGGAACGAGGTTTACTGCCCACTTTGTACCATTTTTGACGTCACTCTACAGTGTTGCCACTAGGGGCTCTAGATTTGTGACACACATTGAGAACAAAACTCAAAAAACATAATAACTTCGCGAATTTTTAGTTATTTTCACGCAATTTTTGGCTGACTGGTAGAGCTGTGTCTATCCGTGTATGAAGCAAATTTTGAAGCGAGTCAGAGACCATAAAAAATTATTCCAGTACCCCTTTAATCCACAACAGCTTTGAGCCTATGGAGTAAACAGCTCGCACTGCGGAAACCAGGGGACATGGGCTCAATGGCCTCTCATGCCCGTTTATGTCTAAATGAGCATTCCGCCGGAGTACGGCTGTGCATCACTCCTTTGTGATACACGTAAGACACCATAGGGTGCTGTTGTGCTGCAACGGCAAGTTTTACCATCTAAAGAAAACATTTGGGGGATTTACGTGCCAAACCAACGACGGGCATCTGGCACGCCCCAGCGGAGGACTGAGGATTAATTTCGACCACCTGAGGATTTCTTGACGTGCAATCGAAAGCTCGGTTACACGCCGCTTTCTCCGCAATAAGACCTCCGGCAAATTGCGGGCACCTCGGCCGGGGTTTGAACCCGCCACCTAGATTCGTAGGCCGGTGGTTTGCCTCGGAACCACTGAGGCGGCTTAACGTATGCAGGGATAAACCAGACGCTTATCGGAGATCGAAAAACATCTTACTTTTGATAGAAAGCTCAATTTATATTGCGCAAATACCAAGTTGATAAAAAATGAAGATTCAAAGACATACAAAATGTCACCCCACTTTGACTTGTACGACATAACGCACAAAACGGCAATAAAAATGGGCGTATAACGTGCACATCTGGAAGACCTTAAATTGATAAAGCAGGATAGCAGGGACCAGTTGCGGGGCCGTAGGGTTCCTATTATTCAGACTTGGGAAGTAATCATTACAAGTAACGGATTGCTTGTAATCCGTTACCTTTTCAAGTAATTTTGTAATTGCCACTTTACTTTTTTCGGAACGTAATTTGTAATGCAATTTCGTTACAAAATATTGGTAGCGGATTACTTTAATTACAACTGAAAACGAGCGTGTTGGTTAATGGATACAAAACTTGAAAGTATAAAACAGCGAGGACAAGGACGAGGAACACAGTGGTGTCACAATATTTCTTCATCAATTCGACTCTTCGCAGACGATTGTGTGCTGTATAAAAAAATAGTACATACAGCCGACACCTGTACACTTCAAAAGGATTTGAATTCTATTGCTTCATGGTGCAACGAGGTGGCAGATGCGAATTAACATCGAAAAAACAAAATATATGACTGTGACAACAAAGAAATCATCAATCAGTTGCAACTACTCTATCAATGGTGTCCCTCTGGAAAAGGTAAATAAATATAAATATCTCGGTGTTTTCATTTACGATACTCTTAGTTGGCACGATCATATTAACTACATAGTTGGAAAAGCCATTCGTTCCTTAGGATTCATCAGACGGAATTTGTAATTAGCTCCCCTGAAACTCGTTTACTAGCTTTTAAGTCCTTTGTCAGATCTCAGCTTGAATACGCCAGCATCATATGGTCTCCCCACCAGGATTACCTAATTGCCCAAATAGAAAAAAATTCAAAACAAAGCCGCGCGCTTCATTTATAGTGACTATTCACCATACACGAGCCTTTCAGCGCTGAAACAAAGGGCTAATCGTATACCTTTATTAGACGTCAGGCGCAAAGTCTCTCGTCTGGCGTTCATTCACAATATTTATTACTTTGATATTAACCTTAAGAACGCCTATTGCCTCCCCCCTCATCGCATCTTTCCCAGACATGATCCTCCACACAAAATTTGCTTATCAAATTGTCGTACTAACCAATTCCGCAACTCGCCATTACAGCTCGCAATTACAGAATGGAACTCATTGCTCGCACCACGTTGTAAATATAACTGATAAAAATGAATTCAAATCTACATGTGAACGTTTGTTCCACTTTTCCCAGGAATGAGTTATAGGATGGTGTCCTTTTGTTTTTCATGTGCGAAGATAGTTTAATTTCTTTTTCCTGTAGCCTGTTTGGCATGATGCTCCCCGTTTGTGTACGAGTGTTCTTCTTCTGAGTGGGTATATTATGTTATTTTTTGTTTGTGTACGAGTGTTCTTTTTCTTGAGTTTGTATATTTGCACTGTTTCTTGTCTTTAGGCAAATATGTACGAAATTTATTGTTGTAATATTTTTGTCAAAAACGTGTACTCCCCCTCATACAATGCCCGAAAGGGCGCTTTGAGGTATATTAAATAAATAAATAAATAAATAAATAAAGGGGAGGGGGGGGGCGGACCGCCCCGGGTGCAGCGCTCGGGGGGTGTCGCGGCGGGCCACAGACGGAGCGGGGGGGGGTACGGCAGGGGCACGCGAGAGCGGCGGGGGGGGGGGGGGAAGCCGCGGCGGGCCACGCGAGAGCGGGGGGGGGAGGGGGATCGCGATGGGCTGCCGCCCCGGGTGCCGCTGACCCTCGTGACGCCACTGACGGGAACAAGACATCTCAAAAGATGTCCTGTTCCCGTCCTCGTCCTCGCTGTTTTATACTTTCAGATTTTGTATGTACTTTAATTACTCGTTACTTTTTAAAAATATGAGCCTAATACAGTAACTGGAGCAATACGAGCAGAACATTCAGCAGGGTCAAGAGAGAGAGTTCAATAAAATAGAAAACATCAGGAAGGGAGAATAGCCGAAAAGAAAACGCGTTTTTTGTATGACCGGTCACTATACCACAAGAAAAACAGGCAAGGCATGTACAAATATACGAAAGACAAAGATCAAGTAAGACAACGCCGAGTTGGCTCTCCGTCGCCTCCCATCGTGTTTTTCTTCTTCTCCCGGGCAGGAAAAAGATCTTCGTGTATATTTCTTTCTGTGTTTTACACCGTTTTACCTTTTCCAACTTCAACGTCTCCCGCCACCTGCACAATCATCAAACGTGGGTCCGTTCCACCTCGACTTTTGGGTTCACAACTCGCGTAACAGACGATCTAGCCTTGCGCGGGAGGGGGGGGGGGGGGTCGAATTATCTTTGTCTTTGATGAGCGCTACTGTATTCCAGCATGCTCTTGAATCACGGCTGAAAAGCGCCCGGCGCGAATGCTAAAACATCGTCTTCGAATGTACGGACGATACTGCCTTTTGGTTTGCTTGTCTGGGCATGGTGGTGCAGTTCCTCCTCGCTACAGCGAGCGGGGGGGGGGGGGGTGTTAGGCCATCTAAGGAGTGCTGACGGAGAGAAAGAAAGAGAGAACTCGTAAAAGTGGTGTGATCCTCCATTGTTTGTGAGACCGATGGCCCGTAACCCGTAACCGCCACTCTTTGTGAGACCGATAACCCGTACACTCTTAATCTGGGGCCACCTAGGGAGCCACCTATAGCCGTGACAAATGAGATCCAACTTGTCACGGCAAATTTTGGGGCCACCTAAAATTGCCAGCCCATTTTCCGTCCCTTTTAGGTGGCCCTAAAATTTGCCGTGACAAGTTGGATCTTGCCAGCCTGTTTTTAGCTGGCCCCTTTTCTAGCTGGCCTGTGTACTAGGTGGCCCGTTTTCTAGCTGGCCTCTGTCACTAGGTGGCCCGTGTTCATGGGTGGCCCGTTTTCTAGCTGGCCTCTGCACTAGGTGGCCCGTTTTCTAGGTGGCCTGTGTACTAGGTGGCCCGTTTTCTAGGTGGCCTGTGTACTAGGTGGCCGTTTTCTAGCTGGCCTCATACTAGGTGGCCCGTTTTCTAGGTGGCCTGTGTGCTGGGTGGCCCGCTTTCTAGCTGGCCTCTGTACTAGGTGGCCCGTTTTCTAGCTGGCCTCTGTACTAGGTGGCCCGTTTTCTGAGCTGGCCTGTAGTACTAGGTGGCTTCTGTTTTCTAGGTGGCCTGTGTACCTAGGTGGCCCGTTTTCTAGCTGGCCTCTGTGCTAGGTGTGCCCGATTTCTAGGTGGCCTGTGTACTAGGTGGCCCGTTTTCTAGCTGGCCTCTGTACTAGGTGGCCCGTTTTCTAGCTGGCCTGTGTACTAGGTGGCCCGTTTTCTAGGTGGCCTGTGTATCTAGGTGGCCCGTTTTCTAGGTGGCCTGTGTACTAGGTGGCCCGTTTTCTAGCTGGCCTGTGTACTAGGTGGCCCGTTTTCTAGCTGGCCTCTGTACTAGGTGGCCCGTTTTCTAGGTGGCCTGTACTAGTTGGCCCGTTTTCTAGCTGGCCTCTGTACTAGGTGGCCCGTTTTCTAGCTGGCCTGTGTACTAGGTGGCCCGTTTTCTAGCTGGCCTCTGTACTGGGTGGCCCGTTTTCTAGCTGGCCTCTGTACTAGGTGGCCTCGTCTTCTAGGTGGCCCGTTTTCTGCTGGCTATAAAAAATGCCCTGTCGACTCTTTGTCCGCAGAGTATCTCCGAGGGTTAAGGACTGTGATGCACGAAGAAAGCCAGGCGAATGAGAAGTACAGGAAATTTTTACCGTAAAAATGAAGCTGTCACGTGGCACTGAGCCTGACGTCTTCATGTGAGACTTCATGGACATAGTCACGTCGCAACTTTATTTTTGAGTCGCAAAATATATTAGAAAAGCATTACCAAGCTCAATTTGTATACTTTAGCGATTCACTTCCCGAACGCTTTAGGGGAAAGTAAATATACAGGAATTGTTTCAAGGGCAAGGCCGATGGATTCTAGATATTTGAAAGAACACTGGGTACGCAGGTATGCAATACATTTATTTGTTTAAATTAGATGCAGAACTGAAGATACAGGTGGTGCTTTGTTGTAATAAATACCACATTCAAACAATAAACGATAAAAGTATATGAAACATTTTGTCATCTGCTGAAACATTGGTGGAAGCATGGCCTTTGTTTTCACTTGACACACTTAGTGAACTACACTCTAAAAAAAGGGAGTAGTAGTTCCTCCCTTAAAGGAGGAACTCGCGTGTCCAATATGTTGCCACATCAAGGGAGGAAATTTCCTCCTACAAAACGGGAGGAAATTTCCTCCCTAGAAGGAGGAAAGTTGCCACCTATTTTTGCTTGGGGAGAAAAGTTCGTCCTCTAGAAGGGAGGAAAATTGTCACCTTTTATCTTTCAATGGAGGAAACTTTCTCCCCACGTGTAATTGATAGAGCTTCCACCAGATGGCGCTCAAAACGGCAAAAAAAAATTCGGAGACGCGTTAGTTTGTTTTTATGCTCCCCCGACTTTTTTAACGCTACATGGTAGATACATACATCACTGACACGCATAATACACGGAACAGAAGCAGAACGCCACCCCACACAACAGCACAACAGCACAACGCAGCGACACCGACCCCCACACCTCTCTACGAACGCCAAATTCGCACTCTCTCTATATATGGCAGTCTTATTTTTGAATCCGACTTTTCCGGTGACTGCTATCCTTTGTCGCATAAACACGGAGAGGTGGAGTAAATATTACTCGTACTTAATACATTATTTGAAATGTCTCCGGGAATAGCCCCCATCTCTTAATTCAACACCCTGAACAAAGCAAATGTAGATCATTAAGCTAATTAACTAAAATTAAATAATTATATTCTTCATAAGTTTGATGAATCATGTTGGCAATGCAGTGTTCAAGTGCAGTACACTGGTGCTGAATATTGCAAAGAAGCTATTGTTTGATTGTAGTGTTCAGTGCCAGTATAATTTATTTTCAGTTTTGGTGGGGTAATGAATCATTTTAATAGTTGCACAAGTATTTCAAGGATTTGTCAAAGAAACAATATTACTGGTTTTAACACCACTACAGCCGCGCTCGTTTCGCGACACGAGAGGAACCGCGCGTAAATAAACAAAGTCGGCCGCATAAAAAAATAATGCGACGTATTTTTTTTTAGTGCGTTATTTGATATGTAGCAGGAGATGCAGCGCAGCGCAAACTAAAAAAGCAGCGGTGAACCGTCGGCTGTGGTGAATCATCCCTTCCTTCAAGCCCGCGGACCGCCCTCCTCCCCCACTTCGCCCCGCAACCAGAATGGAATGTCTGTACTACCCTTTCTTCCAAGTGGACTCTTCCCGAATGCATAGTTGACCTTGCTTTCCGGATCCGTTGCTTCGGTCCTTCGCCGAATCGTCATTTCAGTGTCATTTCTTGTGCGGGGCTATGGTTTTTCAAAAACGGGTGTTTGCCGCAAGCCGGTTGTGGCCTCGATGTTGACGGACTACAACGTGTGTCGGACGCAGTTGCTCGTCGCAACGCAGTGCTCTTTCCTATCGACGGGATATGATGTTCTGTTTGACACAGAACTGAAATAAACGCCGCACGGATTATCTTTCGCTGTATGGTACGTACGCTTTATTCCAAGAGTATACGTTTCTCGCGGAGGTGAGGGGGTAGGAACGTAGAGACGGGTCGACTCAAATAGAGCAGCAATCCTAACAGTTACGTAATCACGCAAAAAAAAAAAATCAAGACGATTTATTTTTTGTGCGCTTTATTTGTCATTGAAGTTAAAGCAAGTAGGCAGGCGAGCTGGTTAAGGATATATTACTATGTCGACTTGTCTTGTAGCAAGTAACGCGACAAAAGTGGTTGTACTTGCCATGCCAGTGATAAATCGCCACCTGTGCTTATCACAGCAACAAGCTTTCATCCACCATGAACAAGCGCGATCTCGAAGCGGGCGTATACGGCGTGATTCTCCCGAGACACACGCCGCGCTACGCGCCTCGCTTTTTGTTTAACTAGTGTACCTCCGCTAGCCTCCGCAGCTCCGCTTTTCCTCCGCTAGCACCGCGCATGGGCAGTAGTGGGATCGCTGTAGGTGACGGCAACCAAGCCGTAAAGTTGCCGTCACCGCCATTGAACATGTTCGCGGCGGCAGCGGTGGTTCGACCGCCGCTGCCGCTACGAACATAGAGGAGGAATTTTCGTCCCTTTTACGAGCAGCACTAGGTGGCGCTGCTTCTGGATCGGTGAAAGGGAGGAACGGGGGCAATTTCTTCCCTTCCGTTGGCGACAGGGTGGAACATCGTTTTTTCCTCCATTTCTCCTCCCCTTTTTAGAGTGTAGGACCCGCCGCAATTGCAGGTGCGCTCTCCGAGTCAACTGTGTTGCAGTCTGCCGGAGCTTCGTGCCACAAGACGGGTCTCCGCGGCAGTCGCCAGGCCAGTGGCCTCTGTCATCAAGGCATGATGCCACTGCGATTAAGATTTTCAGCATTTTATTATAAGAGAATAATAGAGAGAGAGATATGTCTTGTATCTTAATCACGTTTTAAAATTTAGCAAACTACTGGTTTTTTTTAGAAAGTATCTTGCTGGATGTTAGAGTCTGTACAGATGTTGAGTCATCGGCCACAAACATGGCCGCTAACAAAACGTTTATTCGTGGGTTCTGCGCAAAACAAAATAAGCGAAAACAAATTCCCCAATTAAATAACCGTATTTGCTCTCGGCGGCCATGCTTGTGTTTAGTTACTGAACTTAAAAAAGCAGTCTGACGTCATATGAATAGAGCTTTGGTGGCAGTTTGCTGAATGGGAACAAGACAGTAAATTTCTGACGCAACCAGGAAGGGAGCTGAGGCTGTCCACTTACCAGGATCTACAGGTTCATGTGCTATGTCATTACAGGCTGTGTTAGGAAACACCGACTAAATCGTTTCCTCAAAAACTACACGTCGCACTATAGACAGCTATTTTTGTTTAATATGAAAATTAATAAAATTTGACGTTTGAATAATTATGGTGTCAAAAATTTTGAATAATTAAGTTTCTGTAATTACTAAACATAAAAGTATGGTCAGGTCAGGGTAAACACCTTGCTGAACTGCGTCAAATATTGTAATACAGATAGTTTTGACTTTTTTCAAAAATATTGTTTAATACAAAACCTTTCCTAACTTCAGTTAGCCTAATAAAAAGCTTATTCTTAGAGTGTCACCAAAAGTTATACTGGCATTACTTTAGATGTAGAGAAATGGAAAGAGTCAGGCATGCGACCTCCGATAAGTTGTAAAAGGTTAGTTTTCGCCTTAGACGTTTCGATTTCTAATAACATGAGGACAAAAATGTGTGCTATTTACGGTTCGCGCAGTTGCACCAACACAAATGTTTTCTTTATAAATATTCCAAATTCGACCCCAACTTTGTCCTGAAAAAGATCTAACATGTATACTTCGTTACATCATGAGCACAAACTTATAAAAAATTGGTAAGATTTCTGCGTAAGATGGTGGACTACGACAGCTGGAATGAAGCCACCTGACACGCAGACACCTGAGTATATTCTCTTTGCTCGGGCGTGTGTAGAACGCCTCGCCTGTCTTTCTCGCTTCCGAGGGCGTACCGATTAAAGCTCAACATGCTTTAAAGCGATCAGTCTGGCACCCCTTCACTGAGGACAGCGGTACGTCGTAGGCTGCGACGCGGTGGCCGGAGACTGTCCTCACATACATGTCACGCTTGGACGTCTAGCGCAAGGACCGGAGTCTCCCTGAAGGCTCATTCACACAGAAAGAACGTTTCGGCCAACGTCGACGGTCGCGTGAGCAAGTGAGGTGCACGCACAGGGACAAACTTAGTGTAGTTGTAGATGTTACATTCATCATCAATTTTAGTATAGATGTTCCTTGTGTGGCCGTCCTCCTTTGCTCAACGCGATCGTCGACGCCAGTGGCGTAGCCAGGGTTTTATTTCGGAGGGGTTCAAAGACATTAACCCCCCCCCCTTCCCATAACAGGCAGGGTGAACTCGGTGCTATGGACGCTCACGCGAAGATTAGGGAGGTGCTGTTAAGATAAAACGGGTGAAGCTGCATTGTTATTTTTTAGTCGGATCGGGCTTCATTTGGGCTCCTGTTCTACTGTCGTCGTAGCTGCGGCCCAACTACTTTAAAAGCTTCCTCATATCACACAACTCCTCCCGCTTTTTGAGGGAGCACTGCATTACCAACGCGTGCAGGCCGGACAAAACAAAAGGTTAGATATACTGTCACAAAATATTAACCAGCAACACACAAAAAATCTCGAAGCTGAAAAATCAGAGCAAACGTCCACTCACAAACACTAAACCATCATTCCAAGCCGCCATTAAAATGGCCGAGACAGCGGAAGTTGAAATTCAGTTGATTCAGATGCCACAAGTAACAAGTCAGCCACGTCACTGCTGTAACATTCCCACTAGAAGCACAAAAAAAGCATTTTAAGCGCTCCGTGTTTTTTTTTTTTTTTAATTTCATGGCTTACCTGATCACACAGTTAGATGGTAGATTTGATGAAGCACCGGCGTACGTTGCAATAATTTTCGTCAGCTTCTGCCTGCAAAGATCTCGGACAGTGGGACAGCTCCTGGCGCTGAAGAGTTTTTGGAGCTCTATTCGGGCCTGGTTTCCAGTTCCTGAACTTTAATGCGAGCTGCTAGATAGGCTCCCGAATTAAAGAAGGACAAACGTGAAACTCCCGTCACGTCCGCGCTACAGGTGGTCGCCCTCTCCGAAGGCTCCTAGTTGGCGACGAAATGTTTTCGGTTGCGCCACCTCGCGGGCGCCCTCCAATGACGCCGCTGCTAGGATCCGAGCAGACGACCTCGCTATGTCAAAGCACGGAGTGGCTATGTTAGTTCGCAACTATGCAGATTAGAACGGTTTATTTATTAAGAAACATTTATAAAGTTTTTGTGAGTGGTCTTTCTAATAAAGAGCAGCGCCTCGAAGTTGCTTTCTTATTAGAAAAACTTTAAATGTTCAAAAACAAGCCTGGAGCATTACATCACAGCTTGCGCGGCGTGCGCCAGGGCTATTCAGAGCCTCTCTGACTCTTGTTTTTTTGTGTGTTTTTTTTTGGAGGGGGGGGGGGATCTGTGAGGCCGCTCTAAAAGGTTTTGCATTCACACAGAGTAATTGACGTAGTGTCTTCTGGAGCTGTGCACGTGCGCACAGTTGCGTTAATTGCAAAGGGCCGCACACTTGTGTCAGCTGCATTGAGCATGCCAATACCGACGTTTCTATCCGAGTGTGACTGGAGAGTTGCTGCTGAGGAAATGCTCGTCAGCAAATGACGCTTAGCTCCTCCCGTATCGAAAACGCGCCACAGAAGTTTGTCCCATCGCGACTTTTGCTCGAAAGAAAATAATAAATGTTCATAAATTCTTAAATGTTCGGCCATGGCCCGGCAAATTCGGGCGATTGATTAATTTATTCTATGCTATTTTTACCAAGAATTGTTTACAAATTTAAAATCGCTCGGCTGAGGAGCGCCTCACGTATTATGCGCGTTTGGGTTCCCAAAAACGAAACATACAAACGGTAGTATTTATAGCAGATATATTCCTTATTTTCCAGGACGCTGAAGTGTCACCGACTTACTAGATTACTTCGATCGCGAGGGTGTCGCACGTTTCAGGTCGGCCGGGTGAATAAGAAGGGATTTAGTCGAAACGACTCCGGAAGCCAGCCTCCACTTTTTCCTGCCAGTTATGTTGAGGAAATGTTCGTTTACTGGTTTACAATATAAAAGGAAAGGAATCAACCCGGAGCTAATAAGAGACCAACACTCACAGGACACAATGGAACCAACAGGATACACGGAGTTGCTCTTCACTGAAGTGTTCACTACACACGCGAGAAGTTCTCGCATTTCGCTTTCCTTTTTTGAATTTGATGAGATTTTTCTTTCTTAGATTTATTTTGTCCGAATCATAATAAAACAAGACACCATATCCGCCGTGGTAGACGCTATAGTGCGATAGAGCGCTGGATATTCTATATTCCTCGTTCAGCTTTTTGTACGGGATAGAGAACAGCACACCACCATCCGACCACTTCGACACCTCAGCTCCAAAAGTGTTTGTTGGCACGACTACGCGTGTCACATGCGGTTTAAAGCCTTGGTAAAATGTCCTACTACAAATATCACTTCATCAAATAAACGCAACGCGCGAAACAGGCTTTGCCGCGCGTTATCCCAACAGCACATGAAGCGAGCTGACGAGCCGAGGGATCCAAGACCTACGCGGGCTGTCCCAGTCTGTCCTACCCGTGACGTCACAAACTATGATTATGATAGCTAGAGAAGCGCCCCCTGTAGTTCGCGCACGCCGCCGATCCCCAAACGTCCGTCGTCTCTTCGAGATCCTATCTCTGCGCGCACAGGCGTAGACTTCGGGGGGGGGGGGGGGGCATCGGGGGCTCGCGCCCCCCTGGTGAGATCCGGAAAGTGTCTGCCCCGCCCCCCCCGCCCCCCGGGCCCGGGCCGCGTATAAGCAAACCATATCCCGTACAGCACCTGGCCACGCCCCCTTGTCACGTGACATGACGTCACTTCCGGTAGTAAATCCCGTTATGTCACGTGACATGTCGTCACTTCCGGTTCAAATCGAAACCAGCTATTTCATTGCTTTGCAAAATGTCACGTGACATGACCTCACTTCCGGTTAAATTAAAACCAGTTGTTTTATTGGTTTGCGAAATGTCACGTGACATGACGTCACTCGCGGTGCTTTGGCAAGGCAAATATGGCGGCCGCCGCCTGAAACTTGAGGCCTACGCGGTCGGTGCAGTGGCGGCTGAAGTCCGAGACGCTTGAAACGCGAAGCCTACGCGGTCGGCGCAGTCGCGGCTGAGACGCCAGTGGCTGAGACGCTGCGAACGCGGTGCCGCGAGGGACTGATTAGTAACGCAACTATGCGACGCCCGCAGTATGCGACGTCTCACATCGTGCTTCAGGAGTGCGTGAAAGGCGCAAGTACTTTTCTCCTTAGCGTTCCCAACTCGTCGCTTACTACCAACGCGTACCGCTGGTTTCCGAAGTCGAGCCTTCTCTCGATGTCGCCGCTGGTGTTGACTTTATTCTTAATGAGCAGGTTTGTCGCCGACGCGGTGGATGTGAACCATGTCGTGCATGAACGCTTGCCTTTTTTGATACGAAAATGTGCTCCTAGATAAGCTCCGTCGTCACGAACGCTTACGCTGACCCACAAGCTCAATTTGAAGTATTGCCAGCATTTTTATTTCGCCTGTACGTTGTCATCGCATCACCGTTACTCGCGGCGACGCAGATCTTCGTGCTTGCCTTATAGCGGTGCCGCGGCTCTCCCGACCCAAAATAAATGCGGCTATGTCTACAACTGCTCGGCGCTCGACCCGCAAATTCGGGAAGTGGTGAAGGGATTAGCTTAGTACCGTCGCATCACCGTTACTCGCGGCGACGCAGATCTTCGTGCTTGCCTTTTTAAGCGGTGCCGCGGCTCTCTCGTCCCAAAATAAATGCAGCTATGTCTACAACAGCTCGACGCTCGAACCGCAAATTCGGGAAGTGGTGAAGGGATTAGCTTAGTACCGTCAGAAACACTCGTGCCATTGGAGAACCTTTCATGGTGGAGGTACGCATATGACGATACGCATGCCCAGTGGAACTCTGAAGAGAAAAAAACGAGAGTGCATACTTCGAACTCGGGAAGCTTTTATTTCACCACATTAAATATATTGTTGCACTGCAATGCTGGTTTCAAAGAATGCTATTTCCTCTGTCCCTTCGAAACAACCGGGGCCTTTATATGATGCACATACATGCAAACATCAACAGTGTGAAGACGTGGGAACGATATGGCTATTAGCTGTAAAGCAAAGTGGAAAGTTCACACTGAAAAGCAACAGCTCACATAAACATTAAAAGAAGTTGACCAATGGAAATAATAGTTTCTCTCGAGAACTAGGGTAAAGCAAATGGGCATGTCGCCTCAAACGTATAAGGCACATGAGAGTTGTCGTAACTTTGGAAGCTACTATAGCTTATTCATGTAAAAGCGGCTTCACACACTTGCAACAGCTTATGACCAGAGTGGCCGACCAGTCAGTCACAATAGACTTAAAACCGGTTTCACGCCATTCCTGTCGTAAGCAGTTGCAGGTGTGTGAAACAGCCTTAACTTGTGATGCCCTTCCGCTGTAACACCAACTGTAAACAATGAATAAACCTCTTCTGTTCTTACTTAATTTGCACCATGTCGGAATTGCACATCACACTTGTGTGCAAGAGCCCGAGACTAACACGGCTGCAAAACAAGCAGAGATTTAAAAACTCGTGTCGGATCCGAAACTGCACCCAACAATCCTGGACACGGAGCAGACGTTTGATTGTATATGTTCGAATGAGCAGCTGTGTTTTTCTTTTCATTAATCTAGACAGTTTGAATGGATGTAACCTCTGCTTTTGTACATAACATGTGGCAATGAGCATAAACAACAGGGGAGGCACCCAGCATTCACATCAGAAGAGTGAAAACACGTTAGAGAGCGGCTGGACTTTAATTCTACTTGCTGCCTGACGAGTTTGTGGACGACGACATGAAGCATGCAGTCATCTGCCGCGCATGTGAACCCTCCGTGTATGCCCCTTTTTCAATCTCGTCATTTTTTCTCCGCTTTTGAAGAGACTTAGGGCTAAGGACATTGGTAACTGGTCGCCGGTTCATGCTCAACAAATGTTGCCGGCGAGTCTGTGCCCGACTACATTGCTGTGCTGCGTCGTGTCGCTCAGCACTGCGAGTAGACATCATTTTCGTATAAGTTTTGCGACCGGTTAGTTTGTGGGGTATGCAAGGAAACCATTCAGCGACACGTTCTCGCCACGCCAGATCTCACTTTTGATAGGGCTCAACCACTTGTGATTGCTGCGGAGTATGTCACAAACAAGAAACCTCACACTTCCGGGCTCCAGAGACGGCAGAGGTTCGCCACATTGACAAACACGACCCACACAAGGCATGACACGGTTCATCAATGCCAAGCCACAACCCTGGCGCAAGGAAGACATCTCCGAGTACAGAATTCTAAGTGGCAAGTATAAACAAAACTGAAAAATAAAGTTCTCTCGAACCTGTGCCACTCGAGGTATAGGTTTCAGCCAATAACCTCCGAGCACAGCTAGAAAATGTTGCACACGGCACAAGTAGCTATAATTTTGAACATGCCATTTCTGTGGTGGAAAGGGACACATCATACATGCATGCCATCAGTAGTTGGCCAAATCCAAGCACCATGCTCCGAAAGCGGGATCCAGTCATCGTCTGGAATAAGACAAATCAAAGACAGAGCTTTAACTTCACTGAACAGGGGCAGAAATCGTCGAAGTTCAACTAAATGAAATTCCCATCTGCATAGAAGTTGACACTAGAACTGCTTGGTCCACAGTTGTTCTAAGGAGAATGTGTCGTCTTGGAACGGCAGCATAGACTTAAACTTAAACCGCTCTCCGGACATATTCACAACGCAAGTTGGTTGTGTAAGCGCATGATGGCCAAGTCTTCGGAAAGGAATTGAGAAAGTATATTTACATTGAAGGTACACGTTAAGTAGTAGGGCTAAGAGCGAGTAGATGGTGGCTGGTTGGACTGGCTGAAGGCTCGACAGGCTCGCGACAGGCACCAGGCTGGAACGCACGAGCGGTCCGGGCCGCGCATGAGGGCGGCTTCTTTGTCTTCCGTCACCAGGCACGCTCACTTGGGCGCGTCAAAGGTAATAGAAAGAAGAAAAGGGGACAGAGTATACCACGCGCTCACATCCCACCGTAGCCTTAAAAGACCAAGTCTCTTGGTTTAGAGCAAAAGAAACAAACGACTTGGTTACGACAAAATAAAACGAAAAGAACGCAGAAGGCAATGGCTATCAACTAATAATAAAAAATACGCATAAGTTCACCACTAGAAGCACTAGGCTATAGCTAAGATAAAAAATATGCAAAATGAAGCCTAACATTCGAAACGCATAGTCACTCTCACAGCTAACCTCAAATAAAGGTAAATGGTTGACACTGGAATGCAAAGGCTTCAAAAGTACGCAAAAGAAAAAAGGAAAGAGACGAACACACTCACTCCCCGCCATATCTACAAAAACCGAGTCCCTTAGTTTGCGTGAAGCCAAATTCACAGTTACTAGAACGGGAATAAGAACGGCCGGGCAAACGTTCAGTCCAACTCATAGTCACATAGATAGTGAGGTCTTCGCCGAATACGCTGTAAGCGCTGATGACCCTGTGGCAGCTGAGGAGACGGTTCACTTCTTTCTGCTGTCTCTTCGGCGGAACGCTGCTGTTCTTCGGGGCTCAATGGCTCTCCTCCTTGGCTTGCTATTTGTGTGGCGGGGCTGGACGGTTCTGCTTCGCAATTGGGCGACTGAATCTCTACTGAGGTAGTCGGGGGAATGTACAACTTAATCTGGGACACATGTACTGTCCTGGGTTGGTTAAGAATACGAGATCCCAAACCAGACATGCGGAAGGCCTTGAAGGTCGTAGGAGTCGACTGCTCTACAAGGCGGTAAACTCCATTGAATCGGGGAGCGAGCTTGCCATGGGGGACAGGCACTTGACGCTTCACCCATACAAGATCGCCGACTGTGAAATCATGTGGACGGTGGCTACGGTCGTAAAGTCCTTTACGCAAGGACTGTGCTGTCTCGGTGTTGGCTGCTGCTTCAGACCGCTGATTAGTCATGTCGAGAATACGCTCAACGAGACTTGACTGCTGAATATGGCGATGTTGCTGTAGTGGAAGCTTAGGTACGTAGCCGAACAACAGCTGAAAAGGCGAGAAGCCTGTGCTCGAATTAACTGATGTGTTAACGGCAAAGGCAGCTTCGTGTAGCTTGGTGGGCCATTTCAAGGGTTCCAATGCGCTAAGCTTGCGCAGCACTGTGAGGAGTGTTCCGTTGCTCCTCTCTACAAGGCCATTACCTTCAGGCCGGTAAGCTGAGGAGTAGTGGAGCTCTACGCTGTGTAGACGCATGAAGCGCTTGAACTCCGCTGATTCAAAGGCTGAGCCATGATCAGAGAGACAGTGATCCGGAGTTCCATACATATAAAAAATTCGATGCAAGTGTTGAATGACGTCACGTGCAGATGTTGACGATACTGCTGCTGGTGCAAGAAAACGAGTCGCAAAGTCTATAACATTCAGGATGTATCGGGCATCATCACTGGGTGGCATGGTCACGTGATCCATGGCAATGCTCGAGAAAGGGATGTCCGATGTGGGCATCCTACCGAGGAGACCAACGTTGCGGGATGTCGGACGATTATACTGTTGACAGGTCTGGCAAGATGACACATATCTCTGAACTGACTGCTCCATGTGTGGCCACCAATAGCGATCTTGCACTTTTTGAACTGTTCGCTGTATGCCAAAATGTCCTGCAGAGTCATGTAGAGCCTGAAGAACTGCTGGACGCAAGACTGATGGAGTGACAACAGCATACGTGCCTGAAGGAGACCGACGGTACAAGATGTTGTCAACAAGGGTGAACTCCGTTGGTTCATCTGCATTGGATAAGCTCTGCAGAATGGCGCAGCATTCAGTGTCTTCGTTTTGTAGGGCAGATAGGGACTGGGGGGACTGTATGGTAGCACATGACAGGCGGGACAAGTGGTCGGCTACCACATTTTGACGACCTGGGCGATGCTGTACAGAGAAGTTGAACTCGACCAAGTCCATAAGCATAGACGTGAATCGGCGAGAGGGCTTCGCACTCTTTGTCAAGCATGCCACAGTCCAATTGTCTGTGATGAGAGTGAACGTCTTACCAACCAGGTAATGACGAAACTTGATGGTGATAGCCCAATGCACGGCTAGGCATTCCCACACATTGCTATGGAGCTTTCGCTCGTCTGGAGTTAGGGCACGGCTGGCATAGGCGACAACAACTTCCTTGTTATCTTGTACTTGTGAAAGCACCGCACCTAATGCTGTGCCAGAGGCGTCAGTTGTCACTGTTGTGGGAGCATTTGGGGCAAAGTGAGCAAGGAGGGGAGGCTGGGTAAGAGCTGTGCGGATTGTCTGGAAGGCTTGCTCACACTCTGGAGTCCATAAAAACTCTGGGGCCTTGATGAGGGCTTGTAGCGGGGTCACAACTTTGGAAAAATCCTTAATGAAGCGCCGATAGAAGCTAGCTGTTTGTACCCATGAGAGTACTTGCTTCTGATTGTGAGGAGTTTGAATGCGGCACATGGCTGCGGCTTTGTCGGGGTCTGGCTGCTGGCCTTCACTGGATATAACAAATCCGAGAAACTTAATCTGTGGAAGGCCAAAACGACACTTGTCTAACGAGGCCTTCAGTCCATTGTCCAGAAGCAATTGGAGGGCTTCACGAAGAAGTTGCGCAAACGTGTCGAACGACTGAGCATAGACAAGAATATCATCAAGATATACACGAATACCAGACTTGTCGTGGCGGGGCTTCAGATCTTGAAAGACTGTCTGCATGATACGTTGGAATGTGGATGGCGCATTTTTCAAACCAAACGGCATCCGAGTCCACATGTATGTGCCGTGGTGAGTGATGAAAGCTGTCTTTTCATAGTCCTGGGGGCGGAGGCTGACTTGCCAGTATGCACTTTTCAAGTCCATGGTGGCGAAGTACGCGCATCCAGCGATGTCATGAATAATATCATCCACAAGAGGCAAGGGGTACACCACTGTGATCGTGCGTTCATTAAGTGGTGCATAGTTAACACACAACCGTTTCTTATCTCCGCGAGACACTACGACCGCTGGAAAAGCCCATGGGCCAGATGCTGGAAGAATAACACCTTGGTCCAGGAGTTTCTTTATCTGTTTTTCCAGGAACTGTCTGTCTTCGGGAGCGTATCGGTATGGGCTACGGCTGTAGGGCAAGGCGTTTGGTAACAGGTCAATGCGATGCTGCATGCCTGTAAAATGGCCTAAGTCATCTTCATGACGGGCGAAGACTCCATTCTGCTGTGTCAAAATGTCGGCAATGACAATATTTTGACTGACAGATAACTGATCTCCAAGGAGGGCTGGCGGAAGATCAGGGTGAATGACTTTAGCAACCGTACCGGCTATCGGGGCTGGCAGCTCGGCACTGGGACTATTTACAGGCAAATGTGGAGTTTCCTGGGCGAAGGCTTGCCAGGATGGCTGCTCCGACGACGGCAAGGGCTCTCTCTGTAAGCAGTCTTGTGACATGGTCTGCACTTGTGAATTAAGGCTCGATTGGGTGAGAATTACGGCATTGGACATCCGTGGTGCTAGTTTTTGTTCTGCTATGATAGACAGACCTGTGGCCGTATGCTGGAGCCGGACGGGCTGCGGAGGCTCGAAGATCAGACGCGCCTGTGCGGCTCGAAACCAATCTTCACCAATGATGAAGGGAAGGATGTTGTGTTCCAGAACCGCGGCCTGGACGACTCCCGCGATTGGGCCAATGCTGATCTTAAGTAAAGCTGCACCCGCTGGGAGTACGGTGGTACCTCCTACAACTTCCAGTGGAGGCTCAGTCCAGGGATGTAGCATGCGTTCTGGAACAAGCGACTTTGCTATGAGAGTCAGCTTGGAACCTGAGTCTGGGAACGCATCATAGTCTCCGATTCCAGTGATGGTGGCTAAAAAGAATGGGCACTGCAGCTGAGAGCCTTCAAGGGTTGCTGGCATGGTATTAAGAGCTGGTGGTAATGGCACTGTAGGCATGGCTCTAGCTGCCGACGACGATGCCTGGGCTGACTGATTGGTGTAGGTTGTACACTTCGAAGCGAGGTGGCCGAGGTGTTTGCATTTATAGCAGACCGCTTGGGACAAGTCTTGGCCACTACGAAACGCTGGAGCTCCATATTGTGACGAGATGGCTTGGTACCTGGCCTCTTGCAAGTCGGTGGGCAGGTCCGCGATGCGCTGACGTGAGGCTGCGGGTGACGGTGACGTCAAGCCAGAGCGCTGCGTAGGGTGGGTGGGACATTCGGATCTAGCCGACTTAGACGAATGTGATTGGTAATTTGGTTGGGCAGGGGTAGTCGAAGGGCTTGCCTTGGCGTGTTGAGCGGACCTATCCAGGCTCGTACATGTCGCAAGAAAGGCTTGGACGGTTGTTGGCCTGTTGGCTGCCAATGCTGCGACGATATGTTGGTCCCGCATGCCTTGGAGTAGATAGTCAATCTTCTGTGGATCGCTGAGGATTACAGGGCACCGTTGGATGATCCTTAATTTGGCGAAGGCGTACTGATGAAGGGATTCGCCAATCCCTTGAGTCACGTCCATCACCCGTTCCTGCCAGTGGATAAGGGTCCATTCTGTGATGAATGTCTCTTTGAGGGCGTCTCTCCAAGTTGGCCACGTGTCGTATTGGCTTCCGAATGCGAGGTGCCAGTTTCGTGCTGTACCTTTCAACTTGCTTGCTGCGATGAGCCGGGTGGTGGCGTCATCCCATGACGCAAGTTGCTGGACGCGACGAACGTCCTCAAGCCATTCTTTCACGTTTTGCTTTGGCGAGCCCTCGAACTGTGGGAGGGACGCGGACAGGTCTGGCAGCGTTGTAACTGTCGTTGAGGGACGAGGCAACTGCTGCAACAAAACAGCAAGGTTTTGTAGCGTGGTGGGGTCTAGTGCCAAAGAGCCAGCGGCAGAGGCCGACGCTTGATCCAGGCAAGGCGAAGATTTGCGGCGCGCCTCGATGTCCGCGGCGAGTCGCTGAATGAGTGCTTCTTTTGAGCCGGAAGTGTCTAGCTCACGTGCAACGAGCTCTTCCTTAATAAGCTCGACGCTTAGACACGACATAGTTCTTGCGTCCAGTTCGCTCCAGACAATGCCGGGCATGGCTGTGTTGTGCAAGGCTTAAAGGGCTACGAAATGTTCGGCTCACCAGAAACCGCCGAGGCGAAGCTCGTTCTTAGCGCTTTGCGAAGACGCGAGGGGCGGGAGTACCAAGCAGGTGTTCACGTCAGGGCGTAGGCGGAGCCAGGCGATTCGAGGCAAGGCTGGCGGTCGGGCTAGTGTAGGCTTTTACGGTTCAGAGTCGACTGCGCCAGATGTAAGGCATGATGGCCAAGTCTCGGAAAGGAATTGAGAAAGTATATTTACATTGAAGGTACACGTTAAGTAGTAGGGCTAAGAGCGAGTAGATGGTGGCTGGTTGGACTGGCTGAAGGCTCGACAGGCTCGCGACAGGCACCAGGCTGGAACGCACGAGCGGTCCGGGCCGCGCATGAGGGCGGCTTCTTTGTCTTCCGTCACCAGGCACGCTCACTTGGGCGCGTCAAAGGTAATAGAAAGAAGA
>JAZHYW010029235.1:0-15775 GCA_037355805.1 Ixodes ricinus | reverse complement strand
ACATATTTCACACCAAGACATGAAATGAGTCAGGATATCCAATATTGGACCTTCTTGACACGTTGGACCTCTTGACATATCGAGGCACGAGTCAAGAGATCCAATATAGGTCAAGAGGTCCAACGTAGTCAAGAGGTCCAACGAGTCAAGAGGTCCAATATTGGATATCCTGACTTGTTGGACCTGTTAACGCGTTGGACCTCTTGACTCGGAATCATGTTACCAGAGTAGTTGCCATGAATGCCACGAGTTGATCACTCGGCAGAGAAAGCCTCGACCTCCAAATAGTGGACGGGTGTTATAATCGCTGTACCTCTATTTACTAAAAATTGCAAGAGAACACAATTCCTAAAATAAAAAAATATAACTTAGGGGTTTGGTTTTTATAATAATCATCGGCATACATAATTACTACAGTTCAATACCATTTACCAGTTACAACTGCAATCGTAAATAGAAGCAAGGAAGTTGTTTTGAATATAATGCCAATAAATGCAGAGGTGGAAGCGAGCGGGACAAGAATGATGATAATAATGCCTGGAGGTCTGAAGAGAGGGGACAAAGGACAAACACAAATCTCCAAACACAGCTAGCTGACTGGTGCGCCACCGAAAAGTCCGCATGATCTTGGTATGCAACGAGGAACCTCTCCATCTCGAGCGCAGCGTTCTACCTACTAAGCCAACGAGGAGTTTGATATGAGTAGATAAACGGGTTTTATCAGCTGCCACCAAATAATTGGTGGCACCTAATAAAACCCGTTTCTTCTACTGAAGTCAAGCCCCTTGTTAGCTCAGTTGGTAGAACGCTCCACTCAAAATGGAAAGGTCCCTAGTTCAATACCAAGAGCGAGCACGATTTTTTCGGTCGCTCATCAGATCTTTCTGATAATGGCCCTGCACCTTCTGCAAAATCACAAAGCGCTCTCAAGGTGGTGGCGAGCTTTTAAACGAACAGTCTCTTGATATTTGTTTGCCTACTTTGCTGTGCTAAAGCATTGTCAACAATTTTAGAAAAAGCTAGTTGCTACTCTTGTGCAGCTATGCCCTACGCAGTTTTCAGTAGGGTTGTTCGCCTCTACCTGTGCATTATATTATAACGTAAACATTCAGCACACTGATGGCCATCATAAAATAAGGAAAAAAAGTACTGATGTAACAGCTGCAATCTTTATTGTCTTCTTTTTCAGCTCCTTCAGCCGGCCCGCCACATCATACAACACAGTCTACTCGTATGTTGCTGCAGTGCTTCATTGATTTCGTCGGGGATATACCCTTATGGATGCAAACAAAAAATGATATTTTACACATTAGGTGCCTCTTGCTACCTCCGCAGACACATCCCTTTTTTGCACCGAAGGTGGTGCAGAAAGCCTTAAAACGACATGTTTATCCGATATACACAAAATAAAAAATTAACTTGTTTTTAACAAGACTATTTTAGACCTATCTGATCTGACTGTAAAAGCCCTGATACAAGAAAAAAACACTTCAACCCGCCGCTCCTTCAAGTAGCGACATCCAGCAATAACAAAAAAGACAAGACCTTTCAAGGCCGGTGTCCTCGAAACGTTGTGTCATGTAAGTTACGTCTAACGTAACCTAAAATAAAATTTAAGGTTACGTCCGAGGTACTAGAGGACTGAACTTTATGTCGGGCAATGCCAGATCATTCAGTTTTGGGTAACGTCGGACGCAATTAAGAAATATTTGTACAGTTACGCCGGATGTAACTAATTTGCATTACGTGTTCTGGCGGGCCTTACGTTAGACACCTCGTAAATTAAAAAAAAACAAAAAAACATGGCTGATTTAAAAAAAAATATCATCAGTTCTGCTTACAAAGAAATTACTCTATAGGAGCATATATCTTCTGATAAAGTTGTTAATTCCAGCTTTTAGCCCCTTAACCGCCTGAAAAGAAAATCGCCTTAAAGATGTGTTTTGTATCTTCTCCCAAGACCTGGAGGCGGGTCATGGTAATTCAATCCGGGAATCAGCAGTGTCACACGGTCGTTTTGCAAATGCTTCTAAACGAATGGCACTAGCGAATGATAAGTTATTTAGGAAGTTAAGAACGGCTGTCGTAAATAAACACCTTTACTCATACAAACACATTTACACGTAAGTAAACACATTTACACATACACACATAAACATACATCTAAAGAAGCGCCATGCTGATGATTCTCTGAATATTGAAATGCACAGTGAGAATAGTCATAATACTAGATTCTCCTAGCTTCTATATCGTTGTTTAAGCTATGTAGGCCAAACTGGAAGATGTATCAATGATCGGGTCCGCGAGCACGCCGCTTCAACTAGAACCACAACGTAAGGGCATATGGCTGTACATTGCAACATTTGCTCTTGCACCCCGTCATTTGACAGAACTAAAATTTTGGCGAAATACAAAAACAAATTTTCACGCGAGCTTCACGAGGCATTTGAGATTAGGAGTAGGGGTGACAAATGCATTAGCGATACTTCTCTGGCTCTGTCCACGGATGAGTTTGAATATTTGAAACGTGGTCTGGGCGGGGACTAACGTGACATGTGGTGTCTGATGTTGTGCTCCCGCTGATATATAAATTTGTGTTTTTTCCCAATAAATTCAGGTGAGAGTGCACCCTGTGTCGTTGTCATTCTACTCTTTGTCCGTGTTCCTTTGGCGCTTATTTCCCATGATGTACCAACTGGCCCAACTAAGCATTTTATTTCACGTTATGTCCACACTAGTAGGGCTGTCAGTGGAGGTTCAAACACGCAATGAAGTCCATTTAGGTATCAGAGGAGGGAAGCAGGCGCGATTTTCCATAAACGGAGTTCCGAATCGACTCGATAAATTGGTGTCACTGGAACGCCATCGTAAATCTACCGTTCGCTCAAAAGAACACCGCCATTCGCTAAAGTGTCATTCGGTGAAACATCATGGACGGGGCTTCGATCACTAAATCGTCGTTCGATCAGACCAGTGCCTCCCAGGTCGTACAGGACTCATTGTTAATCACGGCAGATGGTATACTGTGTTAATACTTCAAGAGTTATAGTTTCTGCCATTTTGACGAAGTGAATAGAAAAGTGCCTGTAAAAAGTAACTTCACTTAGTTACAAGTTACTGGAAAGTGTACCTACGATACAGATACAGATATCGAAAAACGAAAGTATCTGGGTTTTTACCTCGGCTAAAACAAATGTTCCTAGATACCGATTTCCAGTTACTTGTACCTAGGTACTTTACGACCTTTGCATGTGCGTATTCCTCAGATACTTGTTTAGTCGGGGTCGACAATATATGTTCTACGCTGTCAAGGCTAGATTAGCATCCCGAGTGCTCGTAACTGTGCGAAGCTAGGTTGTTCTAGACAATGCAAATGACATGTAAAATTTTAACCACATGCTATCGCAACTGTGAAGGGCTGAAACACTGCGGATGCCCACTAGCCTCGACAATGCAGACAAAAAGTGGACGCCGAAAGTAACCAGGTCTGAGACTGCGTGTCACGAATACATAGGCAGCAACAGATCTTTCCATGCCCATACGTCAGTGCGCAAGAGCCTCGCTTGCCTAACCGAGGAATGAGCGCTTTGTTCCATAGGCCACGTTTCTTAAAACAGTACATTCAGCCTTCCTGAAATGTTAACACCAGATGACACACAGGAGTATATCGAGAAAAAAGACGAAGGTCCCATTTGAACCCATGCAAGGGTAACAGGACGAACAACAACCATGATGTCATCACTTCTGAAGCTTATCTGTGTCGATGCATTTTAGTTCATTTCTGTTAAACGTTTTCTCCTGTATGGTGTGGGCTGTCGTCTTCTATCCTAACACTGTCGTTCCTCTGAAGCGGGCAACATGGACATGTACCGCAGCACAGTAGAGTACGCTTCCCAGGGTGTACCGCAATCATTGTGAAATGTTGCGAGTTGCGAGTTTGCGAGTTGATATTCAGCTCACAACAAACTGTTGCTTAAAGATGGACCCTCGGTGCACAAATCAACAACGACGCGGGCCAAAAATATATTTATTGGGAACTATGCGGGATTTCAATATCTGGCAGACAGGTTTTCAGTGTCGTGGCATCATTGCAGTGATAGCCATATTCAGCGCATCTCGCAGCGTCATGTCCGCGGGGTGAACAGAAAGTAGTCACGGGCCGAATGCGGCCCGTCGGGTCGCATGTTGTCCACCCCTGCAGTCTAAAGCGTACTTGTAGCTATTGAATCCTGAGGGACCAATTGTCATTTCTAACAAAAGTTACAATGCAATAACAAATATCGTAACCTTCGATGTCAAGTGAGATGCACCAATTCAACACAAAGCAGTGACTTTTTTTATTGCTTTATATTTCAACAAAATACTTGATCGCTTTGAACTTAAAGCCGAAGCGACATTTAAGTATGGAAAGATAAATACTATTTGGCAACCTTAAAATCAAAAGGCTGTATGCCATAAAGGTAAAGAACAAATAAAAATGCCTGAGTGTTTACAAGTTTACCGAAAGTTTACCAGATCGCCAGCATGTTTTTTGTTATTTCTAACCTTTTTGAAGTAAACAAACAGATCAAGAAATGTGGCGTCTTTCTTCACAGTCAAGCAATCTAAGACTAACCATAAAATTTCTCTACGCCCTGCATCTAGTGAATTACAGGAGCATGCGTGTCTGATAATATATTAAGCGAGTGCATACGAGACGCACGTCACAAAAGATTAATTCTCCAAAATACAAAATACAACATATTTACGGCACGACACGAATTAGATTGAGGGCCGGCCCAGACCCGCCCTTTAATTTTGGAGCTGCTGGTGCTGCTCTGCCGAACACCACACGCAAGCCTATTGTTTCTCTTTCGCGACCTGCTGTGCGTCGAGTCTGTCGTCTGTCATGACCTTTCATTAGTGTTAGCAGCGATGCTGCACCATCTGCCATCTTCAGCTAATATTTGCCAGTGTCTATAGACTATTTGTTACTCCTGCAGATGCTGCATCGTTCTAAAAACGTAGCTACAAAAGTTGCGCGGAACATAAACTTCAAGCTTAAAGCAGCTGTGCAACAATTTTAACGTTGAAATAATTGGCATCTTCTACTTTTGACGTTGTTTATCTTGTCACAAAGGACAGAAAACACACCTCCTTCTTTCGAAATGTTGCGATTCCGCCGCACTATCGCGAGGCAAAAATTAGAATATTCCCCGACCTGCAGCCGTGAGCGGCGGCCATGAGAACCAAGCGGCATGACGTCAATGGGGATCTTGTAGAAAGTTAACAAGATGTGCGAATACCAGCTCGATAAAAGGTAACTTTTCTATAAATCTTGTCGTCCCAACATAAATATAAATGCGTCAAAAACTGGTATCATCGACAAAAATTTTATTATACGAAAGTTTATTGGCGCCATGTATTCTAGGTCCACAAAACCGTCAGCTCTATCAGCTACCGCGAGCAGCCGCATGAAGCCGGAGGGCCGGGGGGGGGGGGGGGCACAACCAGACGGAGATGGCCGGACCCGGATGAGATTTTCCTCCTTTCACCATATTATTCGCGCTGCTCCAGCATGTGGTCACAGGGTCGCGAGCGGATGAGCTTCATCAAAACCCCGCGCGACCCCCATTGACGTCAAAGTGCACGTGACTCGGACGATGCTGAAAGAGTTGGGAGGTGCCAAATACCTTAATCTATCTCCATTTTTAAAATAAAAACTAGGACATGCAGGCAAAAGCGTTTTTTTTGTTCTTTACTTCAGAAAGGTCGAGACAAACTCCCGAACTATTTAAGCAAAGCACTGGAATTGTTGCACAGCTCCTTTAAGCCATAGATTTTTTTCATGCATGTTGGTCTAAAAATTTCACGTGTTGGAATCTTATGAGCTCTGTACAGCGCTCCAAGTGTGAGAATTGGGTCCATGTTTCCCAAGGTCACAATTGTGACACTTGGGAAACCTTCACCGACCAGTGAGGTGAACGTGGACCATCTATCTAAAATCATTGTCAGCACGCGCGAGCAAATAAGTCAAGCAAGTTCAACCTAAGTAGTTTTGGTAGGACAGTATGATTACGCCATTCACCCAACTAAGGCGTGCACCCGGGCTACACTAACTTGACCCTGAGTTTGAGAAAATTGTTTTCTGAATACAACGTGGGTTGAAACTGCCGTAGCATCAACACGGCGAATTCGAAATGACTCGTTCTTATAAAAATTGACGAGCTCAAAAATCTACGCTTCGAATGGCACGACTCGCAATTGCTGGCAGTAGTTTCATATATTTGAGATCGAATAATTGGGAAGTAAGGCTTCGCAATAATTTGACAAGATATAAATTATTGGAAACATTTCTCGCGTAACCACGAATTATTTCGAGCAAAAAAAATAACGAGCACAACATTTATCAGCGATTTTATAAATACTGTTCAAAACATTGAACATCTCTAACCAATGAGAGCAGGGAAAATAAAAGATAGTTTTCGTTTAGCTAGCTCATGATGTGCATCGTAAGGTAAATATTCAGCCAACTTGTTTTTCCACAGTAAATTGAATTTGTTACATCCATATCCCCTCGAGGTATTTAAAAATGATTTTAGGGTGCTCAGCATGTCCTCTAAGAATATGGAGTGACACAATTCTTACACATAAATAAATTTTGTTTAAGTCTATGATTACCTTATCATCCTATAATATTACTTCTGAGCTTTTTCTTCGAGATGTCATTCAGAACTGACGTAGATATATAATGTCAGGAATGGGCATGTGTATTTTTATCTCAATCCTCATTCGACTTTTTAAAATCGCACGGTGGTTCACCATGCGATTTTGAGCATGGGCCTATTCGGATTGTAATGGTTCCTAAGAAATGCGACAAAGTACATTAACTTGTACTTTCTTAAAATGAAATTGATGTAGAACCAAAAATGCCGGATAAATGTTCGTTATAGAGAGGCCAAACTCCATGGCGGATGCCGAGAGTTTGGCTACGACCACTAGAGACATGGTACGCGCACTTTGGAAGAGAATCAGGCAAATATGTTTAACTGTGACGCGCCTTCCTCTCGCCAAATGAGAAGCAATATCTAACAAAAGTTTTGCTCTTCAGGTCGTTTTGGATGTAAACTCATCCTAGTGGGCTCCTTTCCAAACTTGTTTTTGATTAGGATAGCTTTACTTTTCACACAATCCAGTCAACAATCTTGATGGGTGACCGACTTTTCATCTTTTTACTTCAGTTTCAAATTGGTGTTCAACAAAAGGAGGCAGATTTTGAGAGACACCACCACTTTCGCTTTTTCTACCTCATTTTATACTTAGGCTTCTTAGTAAACAATTGTATTGAAGAAAATACCTAGGTAGCACAGTCCAGGCCAAAATCTCGTTTTCGTTGTATTTGGGATTCTAAAAGCACAAAAAAGACATATCATTAATATGTGCGACCGCGGTTTCTAACTGTAACAACAAACGCAAAGTTGGAAATGCTTTTTATTGAGGCCTTGTTGGTACAATATTGTTACAAAGAATAAAATTTTTATATTTGTTCTCAACCTTTTAGTTACTCACCTATAATGTGACAGTTAGTTTTATTCGCTTGAAGTTTGAAGTTTCACTGCGTATGCCAACACCTTAAAAAATTTATTACAGATTTTTGCGTGGTTGACGAGAATAAATATGTGACGAGATTCCAAAACGAATAAATGATATTCATAAATTGAGCGTTACAGTTCGGTTTAAACGGAGCGCTTAGTTAGGTGACAAGATTACATTCATCTGCAGCTGCGATATATTAGTGATTTGTTCCAAGTGCCGAAAACTGAACTGTTGTTAAGTCTCGTCTTTCGGACGAGACAACACTTAATAAATAGCAGTCTCAATAAGGGCTAGAAGCCTATAGTTTAACCTTATGAATGAAACAAAGTTTTGAATACATCATGAAAAAATGCGTCCGAAGTTGACTAAAGTGTTAACCAGTGGCCCGTAGGCCACTTTAATGGCATTTCTTCCATCTGGACCACCAAACATCGTCAGAGCTAACTTTGAAATGCTAT
Organism: Ixodes ricinus; assembly: GCA_037355805.1. Classification (NCBI taxonomy): domain Eukaryota; kingdom Metazoa; phylum Arthropoda; class Arachnida; order Ixodida; family Ixodidae; genus Ixodes; species Ixodes ricinus. Next base: position 7,742 of record JAZHYW010029235.1, on the reverse strand, counting down.
ATAATTGAATATGTTTAACGTTCTGGCAGAGAAAATGATCTCAATGCTGCTCTGTTATCATAGCCTGAGTAAAGCGCCTCGAGGAGCCCCATAAATATCTTGCTAAATACTGTTCAACAAGCAATATCGAGCTTTTGCAGGAAAGTATGCAAGGACCCGATGCTTAGCATAAGAGTAAGGGCGTCCCAGAAATAAGTCAATCTACTTTTGAGTATTTTAAGGTCTGCATGAAATTGTCTCTCCTTGGATTCTTTCCAGAACTCGAAACAATGAAAGGTTGCCAGCTACAACAGCTGGCAACCTTTTATTGTTTCGAGTTTATCGGAAAGTTACAACAAGACTTTCAAAACCAACACAAATATTTTTTATAGTTTCTTATAACTTCCATGGGGATTTTTTTTTGCTTATTGTTTCGCCGCTGAAGCTTAAGGCTAGCTTCTAGTTTATTTATTTGTGAATTTCGCGAGACATCTTTATGGTGTCCCAGGCAAAAGTAAAAATGGTACAACCCGTATAACGTACGATTTAAACCCAAGTTTAACAAAACACAAGAACGCATATTTGCCGAGATAACGCGGAGTGACGACCGCGTATTAATATTACAGAAATGTAAAGCAAAACTCGAAGGCACTTGTTATTCGAGATATTCAAACAAAATAAAAAATACATGAGACAGTTTAGGAAAATTATTTTACAGAATAGATAATTTGTAATATCTAGGAAAAAGCAAAACAAAATAGCCGACTTATGTAGAATGCTGATAGGTAAATAATTCTAATAAAGAACAGTGTGTTATATGAAGGACAATCTAAAATAGTATCACATTTAAATGTGTATCTCTATAATGCTTTTCTTAACGCTTGTTGCCTGTCTGTCGGGATGCATTGTACGCGTGCATTTTTCCAATGGATGTTTACAATTGCCATTGTCTATATTAAAGAAACCTAAAGCGACCAATTTTCCTACGTTTCTTTTTTTTAAGTTGAGGTATGTTTGGAAGCTTATACAGTTGAGAAAAGTAATTTAGCCTGTTTTAACTTGAATTCGTGCTTTTTCTGTTTTTTTTCTTGTGTAGGCCCAAGCATCGCGGTGTTACAAAATCATTGCCGGGGTATAGTCGGCCGAAAATAGATCCCATTACCGGACGAACCTGCAGTTTTCTACCACGCCCCGAAGTAGGGTATGTATTTTTGTACCGCCATGTCGGCACCGTCCAAGTAACGGCAGAATATGGTGCGAGTAATGCCCAGATTAGAATGTCCTCCAGGTATCAGCCCCATGTCGTATATATGCGTCTGCTCTGTATCGGCCGAACGTGGCGTATGCGTCCTCATTTTATCAATAATTTCTGCAGTATCGGCTTGATCATTCATATAAGATGCAAGGCGCGACACGCACGTAAACACGGACAAACTGAATTGTTGTGATCACTTCGAGAAGCTTAATAAGCCACTATTATTACAAACAACTTGTTCTCGACGCATTTACAAAAATTACTTCGTTGCGGAACGGAAATCAAAATATATAATCTAATTCGACCATCTTCATGCCACGCAAAACTCAAAACAAACACTAAGAAGGACCATGGAGATCAGAAAGTTTTATCAGATCGTTTTGTTGACGCCGATAACGATACCCGATCCTCCACCGCCGCCATTGAGCATACATCGTATTGTTATCAGGGTATCGGTGGTGCATGAGTGATATCCAAAATATATATTTAGACGAAAGCAGGACTACAATCAGAAAAATGGTAGAAATCAGAATTGTTCATAACACAGGAGCGCGCGGCTTTCTCCGGCGAGCGCTCGACTGGTGGCATTCCCGGAAACAAATTATTCACTGAGGGCAACATTTAACATCCCGCACGATGAGTGTCCTGCCCCCACTTTCCGGGGCCCCAAAGCACTCCACATCGGCTTGAGAAGAATATGATAAATCATTTTAAATGCCCAACATTGAAATCTCAATTTATCTTGATGGCGGCATTGTTGATACGCCGTAGAACTTTATTTTGTTTTTGTTTTTGTTGATAAGGCCTTAAGACGTCTGCGCATACCATGCTAACATCCTCCCGCGTTTCGGCGGCACCGGTGGCACTGGATAGAGCAAACTGGACATCACTCAAAAGGGGATGTTCACCCCCCCCCTCCCTCCCCCCTCACGTGACTAGATCAGTTGTAGCAAATGCCACCCGTTGAGCACTCCCCGGGGAAAGCCTCGACCTCACGATTTATCGACAGGCGTAATTACCGCTGTCCTTTTATTTTCTAAAAAAACTTTCAAAATAACCCCGTTCACAAAATGAAAAATAGATATCAGGGATTTTTTTAAAGTAATCATCTCCCAACACTTTTTACTGTTCTATACAATTTTCCGCCTGCAACTCCGATCTTAAATAGAAGCAAGTCATCTGTTAAGCACTTATTGGTCTTTAACACGACCTATTCATGAAAGTAGGAAATAATCGTTCGCAAAAATCTGGACTGAATGTGGATCCAGCAAACAATGGACGTCCGTCGGACGTCCGAGAAACAGACAAATATCCAAAACACGTAATCGCAAGTAATATATATGTTGTGCTTCTCGAAACAAATACGCGGACAAGGAGGTATAAACGACGTTTCGGGTGGACGCCCTTCTTCAAGTAATAGACGCGAAAGACGGCAAGGAACAGGCAAAGGTCGGACACGTCACAAAAATAAGGGTAGGTACGTTGGCCGAGAGGGAGGGGAAGGCGAAACCGTTAGAAGACGGAGAACAACTTTTTCGCCTGTCATCTAACGCAGTAAAAAAAAAAGTGCAAAGCGAAAGCCGGTGCGCGCAAGTGCCACGGGATCTCGAACTTGCCCTGCGGCGTCTTCCGCGAAAACATGACACCCAGAATGGTCCTCGAGGGTCCCCGGCCGCCACAACCACGACCACAGCGGTTACGACGGGCGGACGCGCGGTTCGGATCGATTCAAGGAAGTACCCCCAACCCCAGGTGTCGGGTGACGCGTGTTGACTTCGGCGCCGTTTGTTTCAAAAATATTCAGAAAAAATACACTTTTGTTAACGGCAGTAGGGACAATTTATTGCTATTTGTTTTGAGTGTTAATTTATTGGCCTCCGAGTCCCCGAAACCGCCGAGCGCCGACATCGGCCACGCGGGGAGGCCGTTCGCCAACCAGCACGAACACAAGGGCTAATCGCCCAGATCCCCCCACTCACCCCGCCCCGAAAAAAAGACAAACGCTCATTTTGAAACATGTGGTAAACCCTCTAACCAACCCCCCCCCCTTTCTCTCCCCCATCCCCTCCCCCTTTCCTCCAACCCCCACGGCAACATCCTCCTGATGAAGAACGCTTTGGGACTGGAAGTACATATTCCCACTATATACAACATGATACAGGTTAAAGAAGCCGGAATGGCGAACTGACGTAATTAAAAATTATATTGGCGTCAGGAAAGGATGCGCGGGGATCCAAGGGCGCTGAACGCTTTGCTCTATTCGGACCTCCAAACGACCAAATCCAACAAACTTCGCCCTTTCCTCCGTCAACGTCCGCATGAGCCCTTGGATCCCCGAACACCCTAGTGGTGACCATCCCGGACGACCTACCTCTCACTTTACCCGAGCGCTCCTTGCTTTCCAAAGGTCTTTCGTTCGTTCCTAACCACCGAAGGTCTCGTGACCCTTTCACTATTTACGCTGAATTCGAGCAGTTCTTCCAATGCCTTCTTCTAGATGCCCACTTCTCTGAGGAACCTTCTGTCTCTGGTTTTACACGCAGCATTTTCGAAATTATCAATCCCAAGCCTAGTATCTGGACTCCCCATCGTCGAAGCACCCTGAGACAGACAATAGCATACGGGCCTGCCGCCACATCCTACAACAGTCATCTTCGTCTCTGGTGTCCTTCGCTCGCAACATCAACCGTGAACAAGAAACTGCCCTCCGCTCCCTCCAAAAACGTGACGACATAGTGATCAAACCGGCCGATAAAGGCGGTGCGATAGTAGTCTGGCGAAAAGACCTATACAGGGAGGAAGCCCATCGCCAACTTTCTGTTTCCAGCTTCTACGAACCCCTTCCGTCTGACCCCACCGACCAGTACCAAGAATTAATTAAATCCACAATTCAACATGCTATTGACACCAGCGCGTTGCCTTCTCCCGCCCGCCGCCTTATTGTGAATCATCCACAACTCTCATCTTTCTATCTTCTGCCGAAAATTCACAAGGTCGGCATCCCCGGTCGCCCCATTGTTTCTGCAATCTCTTGCCCTACTGCCTACATATCCGCTTTTGTGGACTCTATCCTGCAGCCTATCGTCCAGACTTTGCCTAGCTATATAAAAGACACCACGCATCTCCTCCAACAACTTCATGCATTCACGCCTAACTCCGACACCGTTCTCTTCACCATGGATGTTACCTCCCTTTACACTGTCATTCCCCACCAGGACAGCCTTCTGGCACTGCAACATTTTCTTGATCGGAGACAAAATCTGGACCCTCCCTCTCCCATCATTATCCGCCTTGCAGAGCTGGTGCTAAGCCTTAACGCCTTCCAGTTCGACGGCTCTTTCTTCCGTCAGAAATGTCGGGGTTGCAATGGGCACAAAGATGGGCCCTTCTTTCGCTAACCTCTTTGTGGGGCATGTGGAAATGGTCCTCTTTGATTCCCTCCCCAATCCGCACCCCGATTTCTACGGCCGCTACATCGACGACATATTTGGCTTTGGATCTCCCAGCACCGTCGCCAACTTCACTCAGAGCCTCTCGGAAGCGCACCCTTCTCTAAAATTCACATCATCAGTCTCCCAATCTTTGACTTTCCTGGACCTCCGCATATCAGCGGAAAAGGGCCTCTTTGAAACCTCCGTCTATTATAAACCCACCGACTCCCACCGACTCCCACAGCTACCTGCTCTACTCCTCCTGCCACCCTGGATCTCAAAAATACTCCATTCCTTTCTCTCAGTTACCTGCCTGCGGCGCATATAAAGCAACTTTGTTGACTTTCAAAATAAAGTAACCGAAATTATTTCTTTCTTCGTCGGCCGTGCTCGAGAGGGCCAAACGACGGGTCTTCGGTATTTCTAGACATGACGCTCTTTTCGCAGACCCCGTCCTAGTGAAAAGAAAAAAAACCTTTATAGTTACGTACCATCTTAAAGTCCCAAAACTAGCACAGAAACTCCTCTCCACAACATCACATGTGCACATCTCCCAACTAGTTTCCAGGGCTCCTTCCGTCGCTTACCGCCGTCCACCGAACCTCCGCACCCTTCTTGTCAAAAGTAGCCTGAGAACGAAAACCAGCACAGACCCGGCTGGCATCATAACTGGCACCACACCCTGTAATGCACCCAAATGCCTGACTTGCAAGCACCTTGGCTCCCCGCAACATCTTAAATTCAAAATTCCCGAGAACCAGACCTGCAAGTCAGCAAATGTCATCTAGGCCATTTCCTGCACGAGCTACCCTGACATTTTGTATAACGGAAAGACAGACCGACGGCTGCACGAACGATTCCGTGAACACCGCCGTCTCGTCACCCGGAGATTGTTGGGATTCCTTCCTTCGGAATAATCCACATATGTAGTTGACCCTTTCTCGGCTTCCGGCCGTACTGAACTAAACATGCGCGTCTGTGTCATCAGATCGGCTTCCCTCCTCCCACGTGCGAAAGACAAAGCAAAACCGTCTTATCTTCAACCTCAAAACGGAATCCCCCTTGGTCTCAAAACCAAACTTTATTTCGCCTACTAAATTTCTGTATTAGTATAAATGTTTTTTTTTCTAGACGTCTAAAAACAAAAACCTTTTCTCTTTTTTTTTGTTTTGTTGCACAGTTGAAGCGACGGGCGCGCTTGCACAGCCATATGGTCGGCACCTGCGGTGCGCGAGTGCGTGATCGCTCGGGACTTCGACGGCGTAACTGCGGGTTATCGCCCCCAGCAGGGTTGCTGCTTTCCCTATGACCTAGTCGAATTCATGACATGACGTAGTCGAAGTCGAATTTCTTCCCTCGCTTTCCTGCTTTCTTCAGGAGCCTTACCGTTTGCTCTCGTGCACCCTTTCCTCTCGCCAGTATAATTTTTAATTACGTCAGTTCGCCATTCCGCCTCCTTTAACCTGTATCATGTTTTATATAGTGGGAATACGTACCTCCAGTCCCAAAGCGTTCTTCATCAGGAGGATGTTGCCGTGGGGTTGGAGGAAAAGGGGAGGGTATGGGGGAGAAAGAGAGGGGGGGTTGGTTAAGAGGGTTTACCAGATGTTTCAAAATGCCCGTTTCTCTTTTTTTTCGGGGCGGGGGAGGGGGGATCTGGGCAATTAGCCCTTGTGTTCGTGCTGGTTTGCGAACGGCCTCCCCGCGTGGGCGATGTCGGCACTCGGCGGTTTCGGGGACTCGGAGGCCAATAAATTAACACTCAAAACGAATAGCAATAAATTGTCCCTACTGCCGTTAACAAAACTGTATTTTTTTTCTGAATCTTTTTGAAACAAAAGGCGCCGAAGTTAACACGCGTCACCCGACACCTTGGGTTGGGGGAACTTCCTCGAACCGATCCGAACCGCGCCTCCGCCCGTCCTAACCGCTGTGGTCGTGGTTGTGACGGCCGGGGACCCTCGAGGACCATTCTGGGTGTCGTGTTTTCGCGGAAGACGCCGCACGGCAAGTTCGAGATCCCGTGGCACTTGCGCGCACCGGCTTTTGCTTTGCACTTTTTTTTTACTGCATTAGATGACAGGCGAAGAAGTTGTTCTCCGTCTTCTAACGGTTTCACCTTCCCCTCCCTCTCGGCCAACGTACCTACCCTTATTTTTGTGACGTGTCCGACCTTTGCCTGTTCTTTGCCGTCTTTCGCGTCTATTACTTGAAGAAGGGCGTCCACCCGAAACGTCGTTTATACCTCCTTGTGCGCGTATTTTTTCGAGAAGCACAACATATATACTACTTGCGATAACGTGTTTTGGTTCATTGTGCTCGGCAGCGCCCGCATTCTCTTAAATATCCAATGCCAGGACGGGACGTCCATCGGACGTACGGTTGGCATCCTGTTTGTGGGTGTCCGGATTTGGAGATTCAGTGGAGGCCCGAGGGACATCCAGTGATGGCCTTACGGACGGCTGGTTTTATTTTAATAGAAAATGCATTATGGCTTGCTATCTCTGTGCAGATCAAACCTCCATACTGTAATAATGTGTATACACTGTTCTCTACATAGCGTGCAACACAGTGAATTCTAGAGCACCAGTTAAGCGATCTCTACGTTCGCCCCATAAAATAGTGTCCCCTGCAAAACGCCGAAACTGGAAAAAGGTGCATCGTTGTGACTGGTAAGTCGTAATTACATTAATATCTTGACGAAACAAAGGTTACTTTTTATTAAAACGTAAAAATCAAATATATTTCTTCGTTTTGTTTTCTGTTTTAGTCCGTGTCGGAGTTTTCACCATAATTGCGCAAGTCGTTAGGTTTTCTGGTTTTCCGGCTACCTCGCCTGTTTGGAAAAAAATTAGCGTCTTCTGCAGCATCCTCAAGCACCTCTTCTGCTCGAATATTTTCGAAGATTCCTTGTTCGAAGATTTCGAAGGATTGCAAGCAGTGATCGCCGACGTGTACGCGAGTACGAGAACATGTTCCAGGAGAAGTCGGTCCCTTCAAGTCCTGCAGATGATCAGTAACAACCCCGGAGAGTTCGTCCGTACTGTCGCGAAGTACAAAGCTGGATGTCGCTCTGG
>JAZHYW010029234.1:0-22960 GCA_037355805.1 Ixodes ricinus | reverse complement strand
AATAAAACAAAGAAAAATATAGGATGCTCATTTAATTTGGCACATATCTTCTACATGTTACTGGCTTTGGATTGAACCCAAAAGAAAATATATTTTAACATGCAGCGTGCAAGAAAAAAAAATATTGTTCTTTCTAGTCGTAAGCCATTAGAGGGAAACTTTTATATTTTAATTTTTTTTTACGTTATAATGTAGTGAATTCTTAAAACGTTTAGGTTCAAACTGTTGGCAAAATATTTTACTGTAAGGTGTAGAAGTTCTAGTGTAATCGGATGAGTAGTTTCTTAGTCAAAGTATGTAAAATTTCCAAATATTGCAAAAATTTCATTTTGGGAGCGCGGATTTTGCCGCCATATATAAGACGCTTGGGGCGCTCGTTCACTCTTGTTGCTTGCTGGTTTTGTTCCTCGGACTGCATATAATGTTTTAACACTAAAACTGCAAAATCGGTATGAGCAAGAGACAGCAAATGTTTGGAATATACATTTATAATTCTAGTCTTTTATATTTTTAAGTCACTATAGAAAAGAAAACATTTTTAATAATTTGTAACCATCTCGTCGTTTAGATTTTTATGGTAAGAGGCAAAGCTCTTAATATAGTACACGGGCAAAAATATATATAACCGCTTTAAACAAATTGGGAATGGAAGTTTCACAGTTTTGTACTTATGTGGGAAACTGCAGTGTCATCATGCAAAAGTTCTGTAATTTATTTAAAGCAGTTAGGTTCATTTTACCTCTGCGGCATTTGCAAGTCTAGTCTTTTAAGGCTGTTATTGCAAGAAGTGAATAGTGTTTTTAATATATTTGTAATTCTAGTTTCATGTTTCTATGCCAAGAAGCATAAAATCGGCATGTTCATGCACGCCATATATTTCTGATTTTGTTGTTTTAAGTTCTTGCGCAAGATTCTTATAATATATACATAATCCTTTTGTTGTCAAGGAGCAAGTAAAATGTTTATGATCTGCTTATATATATCTTTGTAGTGATTTAATTTGGAAAATAAGAAAGTTAAAACTTTTTTGGGGAAAAAATAAAGTTTAGTAAAAAAGTTTATCAGAAATGAAAGATAAGTTGGAAACCTAGCTATATAGGTTTTGTAAGAAAGTCTACCAAACCGTTGCATTTACACTGTCAGCGTTTGACGATGACCTTGAACAAGGTTGTGTGCTGGTTCACGCCAGTGAAACCAGCACAATTTGATACAACTCGCTTCTGTGCTTTGTCTCATATGAGACAAAGCACAGAAGCGAGTTGTATCGAATTTACATCATAATATTAATATTATGATGTAAATGTATGGTCTAATTCACTTGTATGGTCCTTGTATGAAGCAGGTACATGGAAGGTGTGCCTCCACCCAGGGGCGGATCCAAGGGGGAGGCGGCGACGGGGGCGGCCGCACCACCAAACAAAGTCGACCCCCCCTCCTTCGTCCTTCTCGGAAGGCAATTTGCCATGGGTGGACCCCCCCGCTGCACAAAGAATGGGAGAATAGTATCCTTACAAATCCCCCCCCCCCCCCCCCCCCCGAAGCGGAATTCCGGATCCGCCCCTGCCTTCACCCATATGGTTCCACAATGCTGGTATCGCCTTTTCACTGGTATCGGATGTCCCATAATACGTTACGCTTGTTTGGTTCCGTACGCCTCAATCCATGGAGGCGCACGGAACCATGGAGGCGTTCGGAACCATGGTTCCGAACGCCTCCATGGTTCCGTGCGCCTGCTTGCTTCCATCGTAATCCACTACGCTGGTATAGGATGTCCCATAATACGACACACTTGTATGGTTCCGTTTTCTCCGCCGTAATCCACTATGCTGGAGCCGCTTTTCGCTGGTATAGGATGTCCCATATTACGTTTGGGCTTGTATGAGGTTTTTCCACCATCTTTCCGTCATCAAGATTTTCCAATGAGGATCATGGCCCAATCGGTACGACCACTCGGCATGGTTTTGATCCATTAAGCCCTCTCGGGGACGTTTTCTTCCACCTTTCCTAACTAAGCTTGAGCCTCGCATGTATCTCTCCAGGTGACAGATGTCCACCTGAACCCGCTCATGATCATCGTTCCTGTGGCACTCTCCTGCTCGTACGCCTTCATGCTCCCCGTGGGCACGCCAGCCAGCGCCATTGTGGCCAGCCACGCCAACATTCTCCCGGCAGAAATGGTGAGCAGACGTCGGCGCTACGACGTCAGCGGCTGCCGTTGGTGGTCCCCGGTTGACCCGCGTCCAGCAAACACTATTCGCTGACGTACACATTTTTTAGCATGGTTTCTAAAGCGCGGAAGGCAATGCCTCCTAGATAATGGGGACGTAGTTTTGGATTTTCTACGTCATCTGCTGAAGGCCAGAGCGGCATGAACACGAGTGCTAAGTCAACGTTCGGCTAGGACTCGTGTTCAGCCTATTGCGTACATAAAGGTGTTGATTAGGTTCCTGTACAGTAAAATAGTAGGCGATTAATTCTTTGGTGCATTTTCTGGGCAATGGACGGTTCGTAGCCGAACGAGAAAGAAGGCAAAAGAGGGTGAAACGCCGCCGGCCAATCACGTCGTCGGATGAATACTCATGACGCCGTGATTGAGACGCCTTTGCACAATTATGGCTGTGCGAACTGAAGTTGATGAGAGATAAGAAGATGGGCCGCGGTGCTGAAAGAGGACATTGAGCAGCCGTTTTACTATTAGTAAGTTATCCTCGCGTATGCAACAGCTTATTGCGATTACGTATATTTTTTTTAAACGCAGTAAAATAGTGACGGGAAAAGCAGAGTAGATAAAACCAGCCAACACGGAATTTGGGCGTCTATCTTGAGTTTCACATTTTTCTGATATTGTCCCCTGTGCAGCGAATTCGTCGCTTTTTTGCTTCCCGTGTGTATCACGCCAAGCAATCTGAAGTACATGGAAGTTGAATACTACATTTCCAAACTTCAGAAAGCCTACTATAGAGTGCTTACCTTCGCAACTTAATTTTCCTCTGAAACCGCCTATTGAGCCATCCCATATTTGTATGTGTGTTTATAACTTTATATCTATGTTACGTTAGCCATATATAATAGTGGTTGGAATGAAACTTTGCTAAAAATTACACCTTGCAGATGAGATATACATGAAATAATAGAAAATGTAACGAAGATGAGATATACATGAAATAATGGAAAATGGAAAGAAAGAATGGAAAGTGGGGCGAGCCTGTGACTATTCCTGGTTTTGTCCATTCACTTCTTTCACCCTCGTCTTCATTTGTGCAGTTTCCGCCATAAAAACTTCATGAGATTTATATTGTAGGAGAAGCGCAGAAGTAAACTCACTCACACAGAAATTGCAGGCACACCAAAAAAACGGTCACTCAAGTCGCGCTGACTTACAACTCAAATTGTATTTTCGCCGTCTTTCTTTTTCTTTTACCCGTATTAATTTTGTCTCACTTCGTTCTCATTTGTACATACACAAACAGCAATCTCTATCGCACATCACCGTTCTAAGAAGTTTCACGAGATTTGCTTAGTGGTATAACGAAAAAGTAGGACGGAGGCGATGCAGGCCGCTTCGCTCTGCCACCTATGGGCTATTTCGTTTACCCTCGTCCCCAGTTACGTAGTTTGACAAATCCGGAATGCGGAATGAAAAAAAAAACCGAGGACAAGTAAAATATTATAATAAACAGGTAAGATCAAGAATGATACACGTTGCGATTGAAGCGTGAGCTTCTCCCAGTTGTGGGGCAAGAGCAAAATGATGTTTTCTCACACACCGGAAGTTTCGCGATTCAAGATGACGGCGACCCGCGAAGAAAACAGTCTATAGTCAATTCTGGGTTAACAAAAGCAGGACAGGCCCCTCCCACAAACCCTGCCTCTTTCCACTGTGCATGAGCGAACGCTGGAGAGGAGGCGAGTGGAGAGGAGAAGCCTACTTATCAGAGCGAGCAGAATGACTTGTGAGAGGAGAGCCTTGCCCAGCTATCTAAACCTGCAGCAAGTTATAGATGAGAAACATATCAAAACTTCAGCGTTGTCAACCCGCTGCACTGGTTTGGGGGGAATATTCTGGACAGGAAAAGCAAGCTGAACTCCAGACGCGTTTATGGTCACATAAAAAAAATTGTAGAGCCCTTCCACTTCACGTGAAGATGGAGGACCAGCGAGGCTGTAATTTTTACGTCTAGGACGATGCCTAGAGGACAGCGCCTAGGACGACCTCTATGATCAACCCCTACGAGACGACCTCGTTATGATCGGCGTCTATGACGACCTCACGGGCGACGTCTAAAGAAGGCCTCAAGGACGATTTTAGGACGACCTTGAGGTCGATCGTCTAGAGGGCATGCGCCCTAGGACAAACTCCTTCTAGGACGACCTCAATGAACCTCTGAGGACGACCACGAGTGATTACGCCTAGGACGACCTCAAGGACAACTTACAGGATAGCACGAGGATGACCTTTGGACGACCCTAAGGACGACTCTCGGACGGCCTTCGAGGATCGACTTCTAGGATGACCTTGAGGACTGCCGGCCTAGGACGACCTCTATGACAACTTCCAGGACGACCTTCGAGGACAACGCTCTGCGACGACCTCAACGGGCGACGTCTAGAGAAGGCCTCAAGGACGATTTTTAGGGACGTGCCAATGGGTCGACGCCGAAGGGCCGCCCAGGACAACCTTAGGGCGGCCTCTGTGGCGACTTTCTAGGACGACTACGAGGACGACGTCTAGGACGACCTCAAGGACAATTTTCAGGAGATATCTCGAGGATGACCTCTCGGAAACGACCTTAAGGACGACTTCCTCGGACAACCTCGAGAGACGACCTTCTAGGATGACCTTGAGGACGACGCCTAGGACAACCTCCAAAGACGACTTCTAGGACGACCTCGAAGACGACGTCTATGACGACCTCTCGGGCGACGTCTAAGAAGGCCTCAGGACGATTTTTAGGACGACCTTGAGGTCGACGCCTAAGGGCGACGCCTAGGACAACCTCTAGGACGACCTCAATGAACTTCTAGAGACGACTACGAGGATTGCGTCTAGGACGACCTCAAGGGCAATTTACAGAATATCTCGAGGATGACCTCTTGGACGACCTTAAGGACGACTTCTAGGACGACCTCGAGGACGACTTCTAGGATGACCTTGAGGACAACGCCTAGGACGACCTCTATGACAAGCAACTTCTAGGACGACCTCGAGGACGACGTCTATGACGACCTCACGGGCGACGTCTAAGAAGGCCTCAAGGACGATTTTTAGGACGACCTTGAGGTCGACGCTCTAAGGACGACGCCCAGGACAACCTCTAGGACGACCTCAATGACGACTTCTAGGACGACCTACGAGGACGACGTCTAGGACGACCTCACGGGCGATTTTCAGGATATCTCGAGGATGGCCTCATCGGACGATTTTAGGACGACTCTCGGACGGCTCGAGGACGCTTTAGGATGACGAGGACGACGTCTAGGACAACCTCAATGACAACTTCTAGGACGACCTCGAGGACGACGTCTATGACGACCTCACGGGCGACGTCTAAGAAGGCCATCAAGAACGATTTTAGGACGACCTTGAGGTCGGCGCTTAAGGAAACGGCGCCTAGGACAACCTCTAGGACGACCTCAATGAACTTCTAGGACGACTACGAGGATTACGTCTAGGACGACCTCAAGGACAATTTACAGGAATATCTCGAGGATGACCTCTTGGACGACCTTAAGGACGACTTCTAGGACGACCTCGAGGACGACTTCTAGGATGACCTTGAGGACAACGCCTAGGACGACCTCTATGACAACTTCTAGGACGACCTCGAGGACAACGTCTATGACGACCTCACGGGCGACGTCTAAGAAGGCCTCAAGGACGATTTTTAGGACGACCTTGAGGTTGGCGCCTAAAGGGCGGCGCCTAGGACAACCTCTAAGGACAACCTCAATGACAACTTCTAGGACGACGTCTAGGACGACCTCAAGGACAATTTTCAGGAATATCTCGAGGATGACCTCTCGGACGACTTCTAGGACGACCTCGAGGACAACTTCTAGGATGACCTTGAGGAGCAACGCCTGGGACGACCTCTATGACAACTTCTAGGACGACCTCGAAGGACAACGTCTATGACGACTCTCACGGGCGACGTCTAGAAAGACCTCAAGGACGATTTCAGGACGACCTTGAGGTCGACACCTGAAGGACGACGCCCAGGCACCGAACGCTTTAGGACGACCTCTAATGACGACTTCTAGGACAGCCTCACGAGGACGACGTCTAGGACAACCTCAAGGACAATTTTCAGGAATATCTCGAGGCGACCTCTTTGACGACCTCAAGGACGACTTCTAGGACGACCTCTCAGACGACCTCTAGGACGACTTCTAGGATGACCTCGAGGACGACGCCTAGGACGACTGCAGAGGACGACGTCTAGGACGACCTCGAGTACGATGCCTAGAGATGATAACAAGTGATCAGGACTTCACTATCTAATAATGCTAGGAAAGGCTGACACGCGCTGGTTGCTCCCTCTCTTTCTTATTATTTATTCATGCTTGCCATGACCAATGGGGGAGTTTTCTGTCAGCATCCGCGGACGCATTTTTTCCAACATCCTAGCGCATAACAGCTTCCCTGTAAAAAGCGTGTTAAAATTAAAAAGTTAAAAAAAAACTCAGGTCGGGTTGATTCGTTCACTGGTTTGCTCACTACGCACTAAATACCATTCCTTACGGTATTAAATCGATGTTACAAGACGCAACATCTACAAAAATATATATAATTTTTGTTGTATTTTTTTTGGAGGGGGGGGGCACTACAACATTAACTTTTAAAAGGATACACAAGGAAAGTTCGGCGCTTATTTCTTGGTTTATACGTGTTCCAGGGAACAGTATCACATCGGGCAACCCAATAGATGTTTTGCTATATTCCAAGCATCAAGGAGAATGCAGGGATTGGTGTTCCACGCGCCGCACGTGCTGGCGTCAGCAGTAGTAACTTTTCTAAAGCAAATACCTAAAACAAAGCGCGTTCGTCGACGCTTTATTTTGGGTATTTACTTCGAATCTTTTATACGGGAAGGCGTGCGCGTGTGGCGCCGTGGAACACCAATCCCCGCATTCTCCTTGATGTTTGGGTAATATAGCAAATGTTCTATTTCTTTTTGAACAAGGCACGAAGACGAGTTTCAAAACGAATTAAACGATTAGCAAATGGAACCTGGTGGATAGTCGCTAAAGCCTCGTTTAATGTCTGTCTAGGAACATTGACAGGTATTGGCGACGCTTTGGCAGTGTTCTAGAGGAGTGTAGTGCGTAACGAGCGGCGCCTTGCTTACAATGGGCCGCGTGAAGACGGCCTAACGCATGATGCTGCACGCAGGCGCTGAGTGTTCTGTGCCCTAGGAGGAATTTCTGGCAGATGGCAGATGTGCGATGAGCGAAGAAGACGAACGAGGCTGACGGGGGCACGTTCCTGTAGCAATATCTGCTACTCTGTTTCACCCCGTGTCGTACCGCAGGAGAAGGCTACAAGCGCGAGCTCCCTTGCTCTAGGGCCGCATCAGCGGCACAAGCTCTCGTGCATTAAGAGCAGCTGCCAACGCTATGAGCTCGCGCTTCTTTGCCTTCTCTCTGCGGTACAACATAAAGGTGAAGCGGAGTATGCAGAACTACGTTAGTGAGTTGCTTCGCACCGCGAAAAGCCACCAGTCAAACCACAGTGGTAAGCGCCGAACAGCGCTGATGATGAAGCTGACGGGGGGCGCGCTCCTGGGGCACAGAACAGCAGCGCCACGGTGTCGTCTACGCGCAAAATCTTCACAAAGCGGCCGCCGCCTCTTGCCACTACAACCCTCTAGAGCGCTGTTCAGCGACGTGAGCGACCAGAAAGCGTCGCTGTGGTCGTGTCTACCACAGCATGGCGAATGCCGACTATGACGTCAGCAAAAGGATATCCAATCGACGCAGGCTGGACAGGAATGCACAAAACCGGTACATTTTGACGGTGTGGGCAGCGTTACTTTGAGAGCTATGATTTCCAGGCTTTCACGAAGCTCACGCATAAATACCATTGAACTCGCTCTTCTGGCAAGGTAACGACGCTCGCGCCAGGCAACCAAACCGGTGAGCCACCGAAACATCCTCGCCGCTAATGGTGACGGTGCGTGGCCCACCTAGAACTATAGCCTCACTGTTGCCCCATGAGTGCAAGCATGTGCAGCATGCGTGTGAACGTAGCTTTGACGAGCTTTTAATTGCGTGCACTTACCCAGACGAGCAGAGACATGGCGGTGGCCAGAGGCCCTTCTTGCCTGCTTGCCGATTTCACTAAACGTTTGGCGCATGCGAGACGCCGCCATAGCTTACAGGAGGCAGACGGCCGTGCGCGCGAGAGCTCGTGCCTTCTCGTGCTTTACACGCGCAGAGCTCCAGCGAGGTTGTTGCACGTGCAAAAACTAAAGTTCCCTTTGATGCCTTCCCGCAGCGGTGACGTAGTCAAAGTGGCTGGTGAGATCGGTCTATTGTCTTGTCTAGTCTTGTCGACATCAGCCTCGCGCCGCAGCTTTGATCGTCCCGGGCCAGGTTACGTCGAGATTACGCCGGATGTCACGTGATCTCCGCTGGCTACCCTCCGAGCGCTTGCCAGAGTGGACCGTTCATAACGAAAATAGAGCCACCAGGCTCAAAATACTAAAGGGCGGTTGTCATTCAAGGATATTGTGGATCATATTCAGCTAATTTCTGAACAGGACGGGTATATTTTTTATTTCGTTGAAGTATCCCTTTAAGCAGCTAAGCGTTGGTTGTACCATAATATTAAAGCGCATCGTGTGAATCCTGGAGTGAACTCTGAACTTGTGGCCTTGTCATTCAAGCACAAAATTGTGCCCGTGATAAAGGCGCGCTCATGACAGCCGTGATGAATATGAGCAGAAGCTGAGGATTTGTCATGCATTTTTTTAATGTTGAAATTAATATTTTCAGATCTTGCCTGGGCTCGTGGTCAAGTGCATCTGCATCTGCATCATGCTGGTCAGCATCAACACCCTGGGAGTCTTCATCTTTGATCTCAACAGCTTCCCGACATGGGCAGAAGACTTTGTAGCGAATGATTCATTATCCGCCGTCCTCAATCGCACAATTACAGTCTCGGGACATTGAACACGACACACATTGATCTTTTTATTCGCCGAGTTTGTTTATTCCGGACTGAAAAAGTTTTATCCAAGTGGAAGTTTTTCTGTTTCGGCCCTTTTGTCGGTTTGTTTAGGCCCTTGTGTCTTACCATAGGGTTCATTCGCGCATTTTTTATCCGTCGTGGCACTAAATATTAAAAGCTAGATTAAATAGACAGCGAAAATATGTAACAAGGATTCCAGATATGGCATACAGGACTGTATTATTGAAGTGGAGAGGACAGAGATGTAATCAATTGTACACATACCCAGTTAGACCGACAACTGGTGCACTCTAAAAAAGGGGTTTATTATTACACATTTTGTCCCATATGCTATACGTGCAGCGCACTGACGGTGAACTGACGGCCCCAACTTTTACGGGGGGCTTGGTAACGGCGCGATATAACTTATATAAACAGCTGAAGTATGTACCAAAACTAGAGTAAAATACACCGAGGTTTTATCTCGTTTAACACCGGAGACTGGGTGAATAAAATGAAGAACTTTTAGTCGAAGGAACAGACACAGAAGTGAACGTCTCAGTGCAGCACTACAGCCTTTTTTACTAAGAGGTGTTGGTAAAGCCATGCCCTTTTATTTTACTTTGTCGTTTTGCTGCCTTATCTTTGTAATCTGGAAGTAGAGAAATCTAAGGGGATACTCTACCGAGCAGAAACGGGAGGGTAACATTAAATCTACTAGCACTTTTTTAAAATTAAATTTATGTACATTTATGTATTTGAATCCTTTACTTCTGTGTCTGCTCCTTCGACTAAAAGTTCTTCATTTTCTTCACCACAGCCGCAGGTGTTAGACGACATAATTAGCTACCACCAGCTCGCCTGCACACTCACAGTATTTTCAATGAGGTTTTGATGTAGGGCCAACAAAACCCGGCTTTTTGTATTAAGTAACACGAACGTGAGCTGCTTTAAGTTCTACCATTCGGCTATCAAGCTGCTCGTGGAAGGTGGTACCGTCGGTTCGACGTCAGTGCACTGCACGTCGAAGTGAAGTCTTGAGGATTTATTATACGGGACATGGGGTGTAAGATTATTCCATTTTTTCTGAGAGTGTGGAGGTTAACGGGGTTACATTGGGTACATTCTTAGCAATATGTGAACCATCATATGAGTTACATATGACTTGGTGATAAATCAGCCTGCCCATTCGGCACATAAAAAAGAACTACATTCGGTATAGGCGTTTTTCGGAAGTCATATTCCATGAGCAAAGGAGGTTGGCAATAAGCTCACAAAGCTCTTTAATTAGTAGAAACCACACTCTTAAAAAAATATCTGCCATTGCAGAAAGTATCGCTTTGACAGGATTATTATTTTTGTTATATAAAGGTGTAAAGATGAGTAAGATATAGTAATAATTAATAACGACTTGTACAAAGCGTTTTGCAAATATTCTTACCTCATTCATTTAACTTCTACTTGGCGGAACGGCACCCTTAGAGAATCGTGACATTTAGCGCGGAACGTTCTTTGGCTAGGTGTTCGCCATTCCGTGAAGCCCAAAAGTGGAGCCTATATAAAAGCGTGGCCACGAGGCTCGACACTGATTGGTTGACGGGTGGGAGAGGAGGAATGAGGTGCTCGACGTTGACTGGTTACCGAGATGGTCATGTGACCAGAGGTGGAGTGAGGAGGAGAGCTAGGCGAGGAGGCGAGTGGGGAGGGGAGGAGTGGGTTGGAAGATTCCGAAAGATAACCAGGTTTATCATTTGAATTGTACACATGCCACGCGTTAAATTACCTGATGAACAGCGCCATGAACGTAGGCGTCTGGCTAAACACTAGACGACTTGCAAAAGAATGAAACAAACGTTTGTTTATATAAACGTTATAAAACGTTGATACATAAATGTTTATATATATATAACGTTTTATACTTACATAAACGTTTTAGAGATAACGTTTACATAAATGTTATTTAAAAAGTGTTAGTGCATTTGATGTTGCCCTCCCGTTTCTGCTCGGTAGAATATTCCCTTAGATTTCTCTTCTGGCAGATTGCAAAAATGAGGAGGACAATGCTTTACCAACACCCCCTATTTAAAAAAAAGGCTGTAGTGCTGCACCGCCTACGTCACCTAATGGAGGACTGCACGGATTGGACAGCAATGGACAGGAGTCCCAGCCGATCGAAGCGGACAAAGCACTGATGTCCAATCTGTGCTCGTATCCGACCTCCAATATATGACGTAGACAGACTAGCCTCGTTGTCTGGGTGTAAACTCTACGCGCTCACCTCTAGGAGGGGCGGGGGAATAATATTGTGGTAGATTGGGGAAGGGTTGAAAGAGGGCATATGAGTAGAGGCAGCGAGCAAAAGAGGAAGGCCATTCTGACCTATTGCGCGGTCCTCTGCGCAAACCAAACGCATTGTGTACACAAATAAACTAAGGAAATACAACGTTTTTGCAAATGTACATACGCGTATCATATACCCATCACACTGAGTGAGCGTCACCATCCATATTTCGACGAATGTCCGGTGTCGTGAATAAAATAATCAACTACATTTTGTGTTGCCTCGTTTTAGTATTTTAAGCATTAAGGTGCCTACCACGTTCGATAGGATTCTCAGGTGGAGCGAAAACTTCTTACTGTGTCTCGTACAGCCTTTTCAAACGCAAGATGACCACAATTCAGATACCTCAATCCATCGCATAAAGACGTACGTATTATCGCGGACAATATGAGCTGCAATAGTCCTTCATGCGTCTACGGTGCACTTGCCCATTTTTTGAAAAAGTTGTGATCCTGTAGAAGAATAGAATGCGAAGTTGAGGTCTCATACCTGAGACGTTCGGGGAAATTGTGATATGATAAAACTTGTGGGAACCACAGGAGTAGGAAAAAGGCCGAGTCGTGTGTTTCAGCTCACAATGTCCGCGGGAGTACTGGTGGGCGTTTTCAGATAAGATCGAACAACCATGTCCGTTGACCATTTTTAATTTTCATGGCAAAAATATATTTTGCTGGCTCCGTGCCCAAAAAATAAAACCAATCCTTGTTTTTTAAAAAATGTATTTGTGAAAAAAAAATTGTAATCACCCTCTCAGCCACGTGCGCGTTTTGCGTATCGCGCGATGTTGGCCATTCGTGCGGCTTCCCCAAAAAACTGTTCTGGCTACAGGTCTAGAAATATTTACTGACAAATCGGGCATAGGAACGATTGACAAAAAGTATTAATCACCGAGTATTAGGGTTGTTATTTTGAGAAACAAAATCACAAATACAGCACATTGCGCAATGACACTCTGGATTAAAGGTTTCTTTTCTCCGTTTCTATAAAAGCTAAGGTCTTCGACCTTTTCCAGTGTGTCGCTCTGTATATAGTTCATCTGTGCATGATATATCGTTGCCCTGGTTAGCGGGAGAAATTTACACGAATTGCTCGCACAGGGGCATTTAACTAAAAAAGCATTTTGAAAATCGTTTAAAAAAAAGTACCTTTAATTTTTTGAAACTGTCTGAAATTAACATTTATATTATGTACTAACAGAATATTCAAAAACATATCCACACAAAATACTGGAAAAATAGTATAATGGACCGCAAGTTTCCTCCCTATTTAGAAACGCGATCTTCATATGATTATAAATGTCTGTCTGTCCCCCCCCCCCAAAAAAAAAAAAAATACTGCAACGAGTTTATGGAGAACTCCGGTCAAAAGTCAAACCAAAAATGAAATTATATATCGATTTACGGAGACTATATACATGCACTGCAAAGGTATTACACTAATGGCAAACCGCGATCCAATCATATTAAAAGTGTTCCACCAGCTTCTCAGCTGGCATTCAGCGGGTTAACGGCTGTTCGTCAAGTAACCTTATGCCCTGATGTCTTCCTCGTTTTCAAGGAGGTTTCCTGTTCGTACTGCCACGTCTTTCACCGTGTTTGTGATTTCTGCTTATTAGGTTACATTTCAGCGGCCGTAGTTTGTAAGTGCTGTTCGGCGATCGCGGCACGAAGATCATTGACTTCCTGCTAACTCAGGCGCATCGTGGTGCCGGAGGTGGCATTCACTGGCGGACATAGTTAGTTTATTCCTACTCAGTGCGAGCTTAGATTAGTTTCCACAACGCCTCTGCAACGAGCATTGCACGCCGCCAAGATTATAGTCATTCTCCGAAGATAAGGGGAAGGCTCGTTCTAAGCCTTCGTTCATCGATCCCACGAGGTCTTCCATGATGGGAGAAAATGGCCCTACACTGACTACAGAGTCGCAGCATGGTGACCCCTGTGTGGCGTGCCAAGTTCCACAGGCCAACGGACAAGCAGGACACAGATCCTGACCCGAACTGCATGCACTGTGGTGTCCCCGCGACTTGCCATCACCTGGTATGGTCCAGTCAGGGGACATCTGGGGAACGGGTGGCGGCGATCAAGTCTACCGTTGCCCCACCGACCGACGACCCTACAAGAATGGACCCACCCGAGCACGTCAGCACCTGCTGACCGAGCACTGATCGTTTCATCAGACGTCTCCTACCTCCAGTCCTCCAGGACTGGACGGTACATCTAACCCATCGTCAGCACTAAACCTCACTTTTCCCTCCCCCATGCCAGATGAGGCCCACAGACCAGGGTATGGTTTACTTAATAAAAATTTCAATCAATCGATCCTGCGTTCATCGTGGCAAACTCGCTTTTCGGCCGGTAACTTTATGAATGTGTGTTAATCTTTGCTACAGATGTTTGATATGTGCAAAGCAAAGCAATAAAACATCCGTATCATCTTACCTGACTGACCAGGAACTGCTCTTGCGACTAGGCCAATCGTACGTTTTGCGATACCGCAAAACGAATTTTGCGTCACACGAAGCGCTGCTTTTCTTTTCTCTTACTTATGTCTCTTTTCGGCCGCCCCAGAGGCGGCGGTGTGACGTTCGGGGGCAGGAGGCGACGCGTGGAGTGCCCCGGGGATGGACGCGGCTCATCACGGATATCAGAGGGGCTCCCCGTCGTTTTCCTTCCTGTTTTGGGGCTAGCGCAAGGGACACTGGGACTGCGACTAGCCAGATCCGGCGCCTCTCTGTCGCTTCGGGGAGAGGTACGAACTTTCGGGGGCTTTTGCGTATGCGGGTCCGTTGAAGTAGTAATTGGAGGCCTCTTTCGTGACTGGTACAGTGCCGGTCAGGCGACAAAGTCACGTTTGAACTGATTGGTCGGGTTGTCTGAGAGAGAGAGGAAAGGTTGAATTTTGAAGAAGGCAACGGGAGAGATCTGGGAGGACTTGGGCCGAGACTCGGGACGAAAAAGGATGGTCTCCCAAGTTGGGACTTGTAACTTGGAGTTGGACAGGTGTAAATAAATGTACATAGTTGACTACAAGCAGCGAGTCGACCCGTCACTCAGCGACGTTTGTGCCACCAAGCTCCAGGCCATCGGAGCGGAACCTGCCTCTCACATCCACCGGGAGGAGCAACAACTAAACGCTCGCCTTCGGGATCAAAACCATCCCCTTCACGACAGTCGAGCGCGACTCATGAATGGGACCATGGCCTCCGAGATCCCAAAGCGCGCGAAAACTTCGCGCGCGCGCGCTTCGGCATTTCGGAGGCCATGATGGGACACGAGAACTGCGTGAGCACTCGACTTCGGCTTTCCAAATACAATAAAAAGGAAACATTTGAAATTAAAAAAGCAATATTTTTAATAATAACAATTTAAATATATTCACCATATCAATCATACTCTGTGAGTACTAGAAAGAAAAAAACCCAATGGGATTTCAAAAAAGCTGTAAGAAAAGGGGAACGGGGTCAAACGCAACCCACGAAGATAAGAAGAATACGAGCGCTTCCATGATCACAAATTTCACAGCGTAAAATCCCCCAAACCTGAAGTTTGGGCCACCTTCCTGATATGTTCCCAGACTACGAACAAAGACCAACAAAGATGTTAAGACTTAACAGTCTTAACATTGACGAAAATGTTCTGTCCTGGATGACTTGTTTTCTCACTAATCGTTCCCAGTTTGTAACCGCTAACGATGAAACAGCACCACTCATGCACCTCCGTCAATTCTGGAGTACCACAAGGTTCTGTATTAAGTTCGCTATTGTTCCTTATCTATATTAACGATTTGCCGAATTCGATATCTTCTTCAATTAGTTTATTCGCTGATGATTGTGTTATTTACGGAGAAGTTACTAACGCCTCGGATGTTCTGAATTTACAAGCTGATATTAACCATGTTTCAAAATGGTGTGAATTATGGGGAATGGAACTTAACACGACTAAATGCAAGGCCATGAGAGTATCGCGTAAATGTAATGTTCCTTCTTAATTTACTCGAAAATGTCCCCTTACTTTCTGTCTCGTCTTATAAATACTTTGGTGTGTATATAACCTCAGATATTTCCTAGCAAATGCATGTTGAGTATGTTATAAATAACGCTAATCGAATGCTGGGTTATCTAAAACGAAACTTTTCACTTACCCCTTCATCTTTGAAACTAACCCTGTACAAAACGCTTGTATAAGCTCTAAATTACAATATGCCTCGTCTATCTGGGACCCCGGTCATTCCAAACTAACTAACGCCCTGGAATCAGTTCAGAATCGCCCTGCTCGTTTTATTCTTAATAACTTTCATCGCACCGCAAGCGTGAGCTCCATGAAAACTAGCCTATCGTTGCCTAACCTCACTTCTCCTTCTCGAAATAGCTCCCTTATGTCTCTTTCATGTGATACACCATACAAATTCATTACTTCACAACCGACTGCTGAATCATCCGTCTTATATTTCGTCACGCATTGATCATATGTATAAAGTAGACATTCTAAAATGTAACACTAATGCACTTCGAGAGTCATTCATTCCGAAAACATCAGTGGATTGGAACCACCTCCCCGCATTTATCGTAACAATTATTGTTCCTGACCACTTATTTAGAACTGCCATGAATAACCTATACTGCTCAGATTGAGCTGCAAAGTGTACTACTGCCACTAACCCCCACTCCCCTCTGTAATGCCGATGGCCTTGAGAGTATTTTAAATAAATGAAATAAATAAATGCTCCTCCGCATTCAGTGTTTTAGAGTGCAGCACTTAGGCGCCCGTGTCCGGCTTGAGCTTGTTCCGTCGCCGTCACCCTCGGCGTAACCGCGCGTTGCATTATGGGACGTTTCCCATGATGACGTCACACGTGACGTCACGTGTGCGTCACGAGGGTCACGACTCACGAGTTACGTCACCCTCGCGGCGTTACACGGCGCCTAAATTTGGCGGAAAATGTTCCGCTAAATTTAGTGGGGCAATTTCCCGCTGAATTTAGCGGGAAATTTTCCTCTATATTTAGCGAAAGCTCTTCCCGCTAAATTTAGCGGGAAAATTTTTCCGCCAAATTTAGCGGGCAATTTTTTGCGCTAAATTTAGTGGGGAAATTAGTTCCCAATTTTTCCTCTAAATTTAGCGTGAAACGTTTCCCGCCAAATTTAGCGGGGAAACTTATCTGCAAAATTTTTCGTCAGCGCTTTATTTTGGTTATTTACTTCGAGTCTTTTATACGGGGAAGGCGTGCGCCGGTGTTGCGTGGAACACCATTCCCTGCATTCTCCTTGGTGCTTGGGTAATTTAGCAATATGTCTATTGGCAAGTCCGCTTTGGGCCGTAATTAGTACTAAATATCTACGATATTTAGGCTTAAATATAAAACATACGAACGAAATAACACTTTCTCGACTTGATTTTTAAGTAGACGACTATCATATCTAAATTTCAGCATAGAATAAATAAAAATAAAAAATGGGTTTTCTGAAACATTCCTGGTCAAAGGGATATTTTTGGTTTTTGCATAATTTTAACGTCAACGTACCACAAAGAAAATTTTACACAGCTAAGTGATTTTATAATATATATAAATAGCATTTTTTGGGCTCCCCATCCACATAAGAAATGTCGATGTAACCCAAGTGGATCACAAGTATCTGATTGTCAAATTTCATCAACAATTAACCGAAGGGTCGTATTTGACATTTTTAGGGAAGACAGCAAACCGCCTAAAACTATTTCATGGCATTAGAGCCTTTAGACTGTAATCACAGAGTGGTCTATAAAATTTAATATATTGTAGACTGAAAATCTACGGCGGGAGATTGAGGGAAACAAACGACCCACGACGGATGTAAAAAACACTGCTCTCTGCCGCGGCCTTTAAGCTTCATGAGACGAAGAAAAAAAAGTGACAAATTTGCGGTTTGCGGCAACTGTGTTTTTTATAGATGATGCCATAACATATATTTTTGAGCGAAATTAAATATTCGACTATTTTGCCTGCACGATTCAGATGAAATTACCCATATGTGTATGCCTATAATAAATACAGGTGTGTGTGTGTGTGTGTGTGTGTGTGTGTGTGTGTGTGTGTGTGTGTGTGTGTGTGTGTGTGTGTGTGTGTGTGTGTGTGTGTGTGTGTGTGTGTGTGTGTGTGTGTGTGTGTGTGTGTGTGTGTGTGTGTGTGTGTGTGTTTTAAGATTTACAGTTTTGTTTAAAAAAAGCTGTGAAAGTTACAATTAAGCGGTTTGGGCGGGTGGGTTTTACGGACAGGGGGACAATATATGTGGGTGGCTAATCTTTGCGATAAGTCGGCTAATTAATTAGAATTTGTTAATTAGGTTTTTTTAATGAGTGAAAATAGACACATGGTTCGAATTAGAAATTTACTGAGCGTCATCGAAAACCACTAAATCAGCTCGTTTTAGAACGACTTGAAGTTTGAGGGAAACTCGGGGTGCGCCAAAGTTACCGCTCGTGAAAGCTAGCAGTGGCGGAATGCGATGATAACCTTATCATCCGCGTTCCGCCACTGCTAGCTTTGCGCCTGCTTAACGAGCGGTAATTTCCACGCCCGAAAGGAGGCTGATCGAAAAAGAAAGCACACCTCATAAACTGCCATACTCAAACGTCGATCGTCCATTGATCCCAAGCTTCATTGTAGTTTTCCTTGGATTCATATTTGTCACTTTTCGTACAGCCCGAATCTTTCTTCGTGGAGTACAGACTGCATGCCGTACACTAACGGAAATATAATCGACACGT
The DNA here is from genome assembly GCA_037355805.1 of Ixodes ricinus. Lineage (NCBI taxonomy): Eukaryota > Metazoa > Arthropoda > Arachnida > Ixodida > Ixodidae > Ixodes > Ixodes ricinus. Next base: position 4,701 of record JAZHYW010029234.1, on the reverse strand, counting down.
ACGGTAGGGATGAAAAGTCTTTGCAACGAAATTGCCACTGCATATCCCGACTTCAATGCGTACGAATGTACGCGGCGTGGTTTCGTTTCGCTGGGGTTGACGGGTGCGCGGCGGCGGCGCACCGGTCGCGTCGCACGGAACGTGGAGGACTGGGTCCAACGGTGCTTATTCGAACACCAACGGCAATGACACGCTGTCCCAAAATCCCCGTGCCGACAGGGTCAGATGAAGGTTCAAGGGCGATTCACACACTTGCCTGCAGTCGATCGGCTTGCGACGTATGGGCCCCGTTTTGTTGGAGCCGGCGCAGCTGTTGCCATAGCAACCCGTACGTCGCAAATACGGGCAACTCCCGCGGATCGCGGGCGAAAAAGTCCCGTATATGTAGGCTCCCTAGGCAAAAAGTGAACGCAGCGCCCCTGGCGAGCTCGGAGTCTCCGCTAGCAGAATAATTCTCCACAACGCATTGGTTTTGCCTATCTCCGTGCGAAATGACCAATGAAAAATAAAAAAAAATTGTCACGGGTATTCGCTGCTTTGAATGCTAAAAAATAGGTGCCACCTCATGAGTCAGGGACCTTTTCTTCGCGTGGGAAAGGTGTTACAGCTTGTAGGGTGAAATTTTCGGGCTCTCCCGAAAGAAAACACTCTATCAGAACTTACGTAAGCCAGGCAAAACACGAATGTACCTTCGCCCTGTTTCTTCAAAATGGGCATTGTAAAAAAACTTTTAGAACATTGCTCCGTTTCAACTTTACTGTTCATATCGATCAATTCGTCTTGTTGTTGCAATTTCAATTTCTCATGAATGTATTGCTTAAAACCGTTTCGTCGAATAGGCGGGCTGGCTAATCCCGATCGTCTCCGGATGAAGAAGCATAAGGCGATTTCGAACAACGTACGTAACTGCCATGTCAGTATGCTCTGGAAGAAGACGATTGTGCACATGCAAATCTGACGCTATTACTAAAACTAATCTCGGAGTTACAAAAAAAAAAAACAGCCGTTGGACGGTTGTGCATTTCCTTCCATTTTTCAAAGTCTACTGGCTTTTTATGTTTGAGGCGACGCTACGCCGCCGCGGTCTTTCTTCCTCCTGCGTTTATGTTTTGGTTTGCTTTTCTATTTCTTGTATTTACTTGACGCTCAAACCATCGCGCATTTTGCTTTGCCTTCTTTGGCTTAGTTTTTACTTTCTTTCCTTCGCTTCGTCGCTTACTACCGGGCCGTCTGCAACTTTGTTGTTGTTGTTGTTGTTGTTGTTGTTGTTGTTGTTGTTGTTGTTGTTGTTGTTGTTGTTGTTGTTGTTGTTGTTGTTGTTGTTGTTTCCACTCTCGTCTGTGATAACCTCCTATGTTCGCCTTCGGTTGAGTTTCTGATCCCAAATCTTCATATGTACTTTTTAATACATAATAAATATATTAAGAAGTGTAAGCTCGTTATACATTTCTGTTCGGATTTTATTTGAGTACGCGGTCACGTCTGCTATGGGTCATCGTTGGTTGATCGACCGGCCGCCTTCGGGCATACACCAGCGCATACTTGGAGATGGCAGGCACGCTATGAGCCTGTCATCTCTCCTGCAAAAACAAGTTTTTGTGATGTGGTGGAAAATCCTTCTTGCGCTTCCCGAAGACCGAACAAACGTGAGTAATTAAGTTATTCCAAATTAAACTGGAAGAGCTATCCAAATCTGTGTTCAAAATCGCCACTGATTCCTCAACAGACGAATATTTCACCAAACAAGAGTTCAGCTCAAAACGCACTTGAGGCCGCTGATCGACACTCAAAACAAAGGCACGGTATGCAAGGATTGCCCGGACATGTACGTCAACAAGTACTGGAATGTACTTTTGAACTGCTGCGCTAAGCGAGCAAACAAACAACCGGCCAAAGTCACAGGGAAAAGAAATGCGAAAGCAAAACGGATCAACAGTAACCTCTTACGACGTAGTTCGAGTAGCTAAACGCCTTTTTTACCGCTTCCCAGATGCGCTTTAAACGCGTGTGATCCCCCTAAATGGCGTTTGAGACCTCTAAATAAACTGCTCTATCTTTGTTTCTGCGCGCGTTGTTATTTATTTGTTTGTTGTTGCAGTTGCGATCAGTGGATTCCGCTTTGCAAGCGGACTGACCGTAATGAATTGTTTCAGCTGTTGGGGTGACGAAACGGGGCTCGCAAAGCTCAAGGACGTCGACACGCGGGCCTGGCGTCATGGAGCTGCGGCGGCGCTGCGATCGCGCCGGAGCCGGGTGGTGTGGGCAAAAGTGCGCACGTTTCGCATGGGCGTCATAGCATTTCAGCATGCCGCGAAGCTGTGTTGCCGTTAATTGCACCGAAATGTATAAGAAAGTTAGCGGAGTGAGTTTCCACAACTTCCCGGCAGACTCTGAAAGGCATAGAAGGTGGATAATATCCGTGGATCGAAAAGAATGGTCTCTTCGCGCGAACGACCGTTTGTGCGGCGAGCACTTTCTTGAAGGCAAGTGCAGCTTCCATTTCTATCTCCTTACCGAGGCTTGCGTACGTGCAGGGAAACCGTTGTCTGATCGAGACCACCCGGATTTGGTTCCCACGGTGTTCGAGCACAAAGCACCGGCCAAGCGCTCGTCGGAGGCTCGATACGCCCGTGCTACCCAGCAGAAGCGGATCGGCGACAGAACGGCAGTGTTGTATGCATGGGCGTACCAACTGGGGGGGCGAGGCGCTTGCCCCCCCCAGTTCTCAGAGTGGTGGGGGCACAGTATGTGTTTTGCCCCCCCCCCCAGTTCTCAGAGTGGGGGCGGGGGCACAGTATGTGTTTTGCCCCCCCCCCCCCGGCAACAGCCGCCACTGGACAGGGCAAACACTGACCTGCGGCGCCGAAGGGATCCTAAGGAAACCGTCCCCCGGCACTGGGGGGACGGTTTTAGGTGGTATTAGATGCCTTTTGCCCGGAATGGAATGGGAATGGAATAGGCTCTGTAATTTATTTAAAATATATATATATATATATTTTTTTTTTTTTTTGAGGGGGGGGGGGGGCATTCGTTCAGCTATGCCGAGTCAGTTAGCGAGTCAGTTGCTCCGAAATAAAAGAGCGGGAAACTGCTAGCCCGCGTGGAGACATAAAAATGCACTACAAGAAACAAGCGTCAGAGCAAAGACCAGAGGGGGAGGGTGGCGGTGGCGCCTTTAACGGACGCGCCGGTATGATGATGGGAGTAAATAAAATTATGAATTATGGAAGGACATAAAATGAATTGAATTAAATTGATATGGATATACGCGTAGAAAATAAAGATACATAAAAAAGCAAAAAGAATTGCGATTGAAAGAGATTGTCTGTAACTTAATTTATAATACAATGGTTTGGAGAATCGTGAAATCCAATTAGGGTATGCTCATGTGACCTACGTAAGTGATGGTGCAGCAGACCACTTTAAGAACAACTACAAACTACACGAGCTGCAGAGCCACAAGTACACATCAGCGGGGTGTGTTTTCTCCGCAACTTGACATGGCAAGAGTGCCTGTGATTGAATCGGGGGTCGTGTGAAGCACCAGGCAACGTTGTACAACCTCTGACGGCCATCAAGTCGGTGATGAAGTCGGCGTCAGAGATGGTTGCCCCACTGAACACTAAACTGCCGAACGTGAAACTAATCCTCCTCCCTAAAGCTGACGTCAAAGCGTTCAGGGACATCAAAGCTAAGGAGTGGGACTCTGTTTCCGTTGTGCGTGGAATTCAGTCCTGTCACTTGTGGCAGTGTACGCGGTCCGAAACTTCGCAACCTCAGCTGTTTCAGCAAGAACAGTAGACGCAGAAAAGATATATCTTTAAAAGTAGTGTCCTACCTATGGCCGCAAAGAGCACTTCGAGGTCGCGAGCTTGCGGTGCCACTGAGAAGAAACGAACAGTGATCGCTGTTCGTTTCGGATTGCGCTACTCTGCTCCGAAGGAGCTATAAAGTGCTCTATTTTGGGAGCAGAGTAGTGCAATCCAGAACGCCATCTTTGGACGAATAGCAGCGAACGCCCGGAGGTTCCAACTCTGGTCAGACATGCGTGGGGAACGTGAGAAAATTGTTGTTTCTTCAATATTGTGGGGATGTACGGAACGTCAATACTTTTTGACATAATAAAGGAAAATTATGGAATAATTTGCGCTAAGTTGCGTACCACATAAGGACGTAATATGAAGAAAAAATTGCCTGGGCGGCATTATGCAGCAGACGACGCGGCGACGTCACAGCGTTCACCTGATCCGCTCCGGCTAACCCGAAAATCCATCTCCGATGCGTACAAAAATCGTCTGCTTCAAACGCCATTGCCTTGGAAATTGCCTTCTCAAAATTTTCACACGCATCCGATATTATGAAAACTTTGATGAAGTGTTTAGTGCTTTACCGACAGCACGACAGACTAATTTCAAAAAATGTCAATTCGTTTTTTTTTTTTTTTAGTCAGCCGTGTTGCGTCGATTTTTATGTGTTCTCTTTAGTGTTGCGGAGTTGCCACTCCGGAGTTGGAATGATTCCGTAATCATTCCGCATTTTCGCGACCCCGGAATGGAATGGGAATGGAATGGCGGTAACGATGAGGGGAAGGGAATGGGAATGGAATAAGCCCGGTTGCTTATATATATATTTTTTTTTTTGAGGGGGGGGGGGGGGGGGGGTTACGTTTAGCTAAACGGAGCCAGTCAGCAGGCACTCAGT
>JAZHYW010029233.1:0-18916 GCA_037355805.1 Ixodes ricinus | reverse complement strand
ATAGACTCAATAGACCTTATGAAAAATTGTTTGGTGATCTGACAACACTGAGATCGTCGCCATTTTAATGTTGGCCAACGTCGTCGGTAACAAGGCACAGTGGAGGCATCGGAGAGAGCCGTACGGGCAGTGTACGATAGCGCAGCAGCTGTTTTCCGCCTTCTGACCTTGACATGTGGACAAACAGTTTAAACAACCTACCGTGACTGTCTCATGAAGCTCTAGGAGGCCCGTGGACGCTGACAACAACCTCGTCGAAGCAGCGGAGCAAGTCCTACGCCTTTGCTGTGGAAGCTTACACACTGCGGTTTCTCGCCAGCTTGTGGGTAGGTCTCCGAATGTTTCGTAGGACAGTTACGGTAGGTTGTTTAAACGGTTCGTCTACGTTCCACGTTAAGAAGGCGAAAACACTGCTGCCGCGCCATTGCACACTGCCCTCCGCCATGCTTCAGGACCGACAACGCTTGCTAACATTAAAATAGTGACGCTCTCAGTGTTGTCAGACTACCAAGCAATTTCGCATAAGGATAATTGAGATGAGGCAATTTTCTCTGTTACATCAAGCAACATCGGCCACAGTGTGTGCCCAAACAATGGCAGACTTCAATAATTTGTGCTACAGCTACCATACTTCGTTCACCTATAAGCTGAGACTGTGGTGGAAGCTACGTCCTCGTTAGACCAGTCGTACGCCTCTCTTTTATTACATCATCACGCTCCCGGCCATACCCACGCGCAAAACGTTGGGTCAGGTGATAAGAGCAGGGATGTGACTGGTCATAGCCATTTTGGAGCAGCTGTTGGAGCAGCCAAAAGTTAATTTTCAAGAAGCAAAAATAGCTTTTGCAGCATAACCGCACAATCGTTTTCATTTATATCACTGCAAATGTGAGGAAATACGACAAATATTAGGAGAACAAACACTAGCTGGTTAGTTGCTTGTGGAAGCACCAGACACGGTAACAAGACGACGACTGATGAAGGGCAGCGGAAACTGCCGTGGATTATTATTTTAGGTACGAAAACCCACTGAAGAAATACTGAAATACTATCATTTTGAACACCTAGATTTATGTCTTTCAAGTTCTAAGGGGGTTGTAACAAAGCTGCAATTCTTAATTCAGACAAAAAAACAAAGCATAAAAAAAAACCTACAAGAGTTCACATATACCTTCCTGCACCCCATCTCGTTCTGGAGGAGTAGCTCTCCCTTAGTACGCGGGTGCGCTGCGCGAGGCAGGACACGTAACATAGCGATGCCTAGTCCGCAACTGTTGCTTCACTGCATCACACCATAAGCGGTGAGAAGCGCACTCAACAAAGCTAACTAACCCACCAAAACAGACCACGAACACGAGACTTGTGGCGAAACTTCTGAGTACTGTCAGTGCTTGGTGCGAAATCAAATAGCATATTATGTTATTTAAGGTGATTATCGATAGTCCTGAAAACCCGCACAAGCCTACATTAACGATTCGCCACGGTAGCGAGGCCTGCATCTGTTATAGTCTCAGTATTATTTAATTGAACTTAAGTTCTGGTGCAATGTTGGCGCAAATTCCTCACATTTTGGTCAAATGTAGCAAGTGTAGCAGAATAAGCACTTTGAGGCAGTTTGGCAGAAATGGTGCAGCAATCACATCACTGGGTGATAAGAGGAAGGCGTCTGATTGGTCCGGCAGGGTGAACATAGTATAGATCGTGCACACTTTTGAAAATGGTCTATTCAAGGGTAGCTGACAAGCTGTTGGTGGCTGCAATACAAATAGCAGAAGCGCATACTACTGCAATGTTCACTCGTCTCCTATCATTTTGATATAGCCTTTGTTCTTCTCATGGGAAACACTGGATTCCACCACTGCCGACATGGCGTGGTCGAGACAGGTTAATGAAGACAACTGATTTATTGCATACAATACGTAGCCTTGTGGTTTGTCGGGCTGGTGGCATCGATTACATGATGGGCCTTGTCTGCTAACCCTCTTTCGTATATTTTTGCTGGTGCTTGCCACATGAGGTACTGTGCTCGGCGGTGCTCTCCGCTGTTGCCCAAAGCAGCTCTAAATCACTATAAAAAAGAACAGGGTGACAAACCTGTAACAATGTAGCAAACAGGGATGTTTCAGGCTGGCTTCACACAAAAAATCATTTTCAACATTCTGACATCGCAAGGCAAACAGAATTCTGGAAGTTTCACGATCTATGCCAACAACCACGCACCCCCAAAGGATTGAGGATCCATTCCACCGTCTGGCCACGGTCTGACAAGCAGCTTAAATCTCATTACATCTTGAAGTCGCAATAGCTGCAATTCCAGTCTCTTGAGTTCACGAGCAGCAACCGCTGAAATAGCAACATGTTATTTCTGGTATGATCACCATCCGGAAATACAATTAGTTCAAGCTGTATGTACCCCAACTATTGGAGTGATAACATGCAACTGTGCGTATGTCTCTTGCTGATGCACCTGGAACCAAAAATTACAAAAGTAGAAAAAATAAACCAATCAAATTTTGTTGTCGATAAACCTTCTGCTCCTGCAGTGATAATTTATTAAAAATACGTTTAATATCTATCTTGAATAAATGGCTATAATTTTATTGTAAATTTCCTATTCTTGCGGGCACATCCAACGCAGTCATTGAATTGTGACAGAGACATATTGGGACATTTGGGATTTGAATCACCTCACCACGGCCGTTGCTAGCCTGGCTTCAAGCATGCCAGTTGAGAGAGTCACCAAATTCGACTCCAGAAAAAATACATTTGTCTGCATTCATCTACGCCAGTGCACCCGCAGTGCCAAATGTTGCTCTCCTAGCGGTGTAGACACCAGGCATCTGAGAGAATGCATGAGGATCACACCGTCCACACTGTACAGCAGTCATGCCGCACCAAGGGAGAGGACTGCCGTAGGCACAGCGGGATTCCAGGTTTGCCGAAACAGTATAGGCAGCTGACTCGACTAGTGCTCCAGGTGTCCGTAACCATAGATGGCAACAGTCATCTATTGTTGCCATCAGTCGTCCGAATAGACAGATCTCACTAAGCGTTCCCCGCATACGTGATGCCGCCGCAACTTTAGTTCACAGGAGGCAGTGCACGAGACGGCTCGTGGCATCTCGTCACGTGCAAAGCTCCAGCGGGGTTCTCCCACATGCAGAAAGAATAAAGTTCCTTTGATGCATTGTGGCAGCGGCGGCATAACGAAACTGGCTGGTGAGATTGGTCTATTCAAAGGGAAAGACCCTGAAGCTGCTGCACATCCAGTCGTTCCAACCACACAAAGCCTGTTCGTGCCAAGGCCATTGGATTCTCATGGGGTGATATATTTTCATAGCAAAGTATTTAGTGCCGTCATGTCACACCGTGGTAATTTTCGACACCCACTGGCTATATAATTCCTCTTCACTTTCAAAGAATTCTGTTACATCAAAAAGATGAGAGGTTGAAAAGAAGGCTGGAGAAGAACGTCAGAAGAAAGGAGAGGTGAAGCAAAGCGACTGACCGAATCGTACTGGGCGAGCCAACGCAGGACACCTGTTTGTGCGGAGTGCGGGCTGGGGTGGTGTGTGGCCTAATCTGGAGGGCCTTTGAAGGAAAGCTAGTCCAGGCTTGGCTCAATTGCCAATACCCCAGTTTCATCAGACGCGGGGACACCTAGCACAGCCAGGCATGCAGAGGGTCTGAACCCACGCTGGGCTCGGGGCTCTTGGTGATTGGTGACACCGCTCACCAAACACCCACAAGCGCACAAGACTTGTGTGGCAATGTAACCCTGTAAAAAGGCATTCAGTACATGAAATAGATACCGATCAAGCCAAGCGAGAGATACACTTCAACTGAAAAAAAATGAAGGCTCAGATCAGTGATATGACAGATGCTCCAGTGCGGTTGTCTGTCAAAACCAATGCATTTTACATGCTCCCAGTGACCTATTAGTTATCATAGATAAACTCAAATCTACAAAGCAAAATGTGCCCAAAATACTGAAAGCTAAGCGTAAGTATGCACAGCTTTCTTAACCGAAATACCTCATAATGTTTTTGTTTCACTTGTTTTTTAATTAAGTGACACCTCTTTTTCAAGTACAAATGGAATGTACTCAAGTGAAGCCTATAATTTCATGCTAAATCTGGGTCATGCTTCCTCTGCAGTGTGCTGGCTTGCTCATAATGAAATCAGGTGGCCTTATCTCAGTCTCAAGAAAAAAAAATATTGTCAAGGCTACTGCTGCCTTAGCAAAGCTTTTCTTGAGGCTTCCTTAGATAGACCTACTGAATTATTTTCGAACAAAGCAGCCAAAAATAGATTATGGACAAACAGAATCATGATTAGACATTCTACTGAATCGAGTAGCCAAACGAAATCACCAAATAGCTGAATGCTAGGGCGGTCGTAACCTGCCAACTCGGTAGCCTTCAACAAAAACTCTTTTCATTGCATCAGTTGGCAAGGTAGATGTGAAACACGTGCACGACAAAGATAGGCATTGTATGATGGTTCCCACATCAATCGTAGCTGGCGTCCTAAGACACTGTGGCATAGCACGTCCCAATGTCGCATTGTGGTGAGCTGGCCGACGCAAGCAGAAATTGCAACCGCATATTTTGTTCATTCCACTGCAGTGCCAGCTGTATGCAGTTTGAATGTTTTCGTCTTCTGCGAAGTTACTGCAAGCACCATGAGTGACAAGGAAGATTGATATCATCATCTCAACTACAAACAAACAAAGCTTTGCATCAACGTCAATGATGCCGAGAAGCGGTGCTAAAATGCTGAAAAGTAGTGCATGCTTTGGTTTTGCTGCACAATTTGTTCTGCTTTAAAGTTCAGAAGTTGAAAAGGAATTGCAACAGCCAGGGTCCTCTGGGGCAACAACCTCTACGAAGTCACGCAAGCACTGTGGAAAGTGTTAGCTGTGCCGTGGCTCACGTTTCGTAATGACGCACTGTGCCTTTTGTCAGGCGCCCGTCACTATGTACCTCGAGCAGTGCGAGAAAGATGTGCGTAGGTAAACAGTGAGAACATGTCAAGCAGCACCAAAACAGGACCTGGAGGGGCACATGGGCTCATCCAGCTTTGACACCAGAGAGGCCTGAGCCAAGCTGGGCTTTGAGTGGAGCCTGAGCAAAATGCACGAAGGGGGACCAGACAGGCCTTCCTTCATGTACTACGTCACAAAAAAGTGCCTACCGCACACTATTAAGTATAAAGGAGGTCGAATTTGGGACGCAGTCTTTCCTCACAATAAGCTTTAGTCATTTTCCATGACCCCGGGTGTTGCTTTGGGTCTGGTGAAATGATAGCCTTGGAAAGTTCTTGCACACAGGTACTATGACAAATGCCAAAAGCAGCACCAAGAATACAAGAACGCACCGAGAGAGGCTTATTTTCATTCACATGTTCTGCCTTGTATAGGAAAGCGACGCACTCTTGTGGTGATAGCTGGGAACTGGCGATTGAGGAGGCATTATTAGTATACAAGAGGCTATGATACATGACCATTAAAATCTTAACCTTACTTATGCTCCATGACACCTATCCAGGCAGGTCAGTCATGAAAAGCTTGGCACGCACTATCTCCTGGTACCCCAATGTTGACAAAGACATTTAAGACCATGTAAGAAGGTGCGAACCATGTGCCCAGACATGTTAAATGCCCCTGGTGCAGGTTCGGATCAGCTGATTGGATACCAAGCAACGCTGACCATGGCTTATATTAAGCCGTACTGCTGGAGAGTTACGTAATACTGATCGTGGTCTATTCAGACACAAAGCAGATAGAAGCATCGGCCGAGACCACTGTGGAAGCCGAGTGCGAAATCTTTGATTGATTTGGGCAGCCAAGGACACTTGTGTTTGACAACGGACCCAGATTAATAGTTCTGTTTTCAAACAGTTTTTACAACGGTCATGTACATAACCCACCACCATTTTGTTTCACCCGAAGCTCATTAGGTGATCCAAGCATGCGATATGTGGAGACAAGCGGGCATTTATGAGGTTCAACCTCAAAGACTTAGAACCAGGCTTGCAAGCACTTCCCCACTTTTGTTGAAGTACGACTGCTGCAAAACCTCAGCAAAAGATAGGAAGTACTCTTCTTAACTGTTATTTGGCTATCACATCAGATCCCAGATGGATTTTTGTCTATATGCATTTGGACATCTCCACGCACATGGAAGGCAACCAACCTTTTGGTGTGACACAGACTATGTGGGTGCGCAGTTTAGGCCTATGGTGGGTCCCTGCAATTGTCTGCTCACTTGATGGTGTATGAATGACGACAGTAGGCACTTCAAGAGGACAGGACCAACAGCTGGCGGATCAGCTCTGGACACAGCTTCCCCACAAGTGGACCGGCCTGCCTGTAGTAGTTTTTTGACGGAGAGGCAACAATGTTGGAGGTTCTGTTGTTCAATGATCAGGCTGCTCCTTGGCAGCAGGAGACATACAAAAAGGGCTGGTAGGCCGGCCAGGTGACGGGGTACCCTGATGGGAGACGAGTAGTGGCCGGGGTTCTCAGTCAGCGCAAACCCTGCCGGCGACAAAGCAGAGGTGATTGACTTTTAGGTTTAGGTCTAATTAATTTTAGGGCAGAACATCAGAACTGAAGAACAAGAATGGCAAAAGAGGAGCAAGCTCGGCATCGAACTTGCACTCATAATAGTACAAATAGCGTCTGTGACAATGTAACAAACTAGTAAAAGCCAATTATTAGATTCTCCTTCCCTTATATTTCTTTTAAACAAAACCCCAAGGAAGACATTGGGGGGTACAGAATCAAAACTTGGAATATCCCCGAAACAATTCGAAATGAGTTAAATATGATCCATGATATCCGTAAATGATAATCACACGCTTGTATTTTCAGTAGATGGCTATATTTTTGTTCCAAAGGACAGATTCTGGCGACCGCTTCAAAATCAGCTATCGAGTCGGCACGACGCATCTATGGATAATTGCCCATGATGTCACGCTCGCAACGTCATGGGACCATACGAGGCCAAGGGTATAGTAATTGCGATCGTCGTCACTAAATGGCGCCAGCTTTATTGTCAGCTCTGTACAATTCTGCCAAGTGGGAATGTCCGAGGTACGGTGTGCTAGACCCACTGATCTCTATGTCTTTTGCTGGATCGCGTTTGACCAGCTCCGCCTATGAACGGGAATGCGGCCACGGTCGGTCATCTTTTTGGTGGAGTTATATTATCTCTAGCCATCATAGTTACATGGCGGACAGCGCTATGGCGGCAGACTACCATAAAATAGCCGTGGATCTAGTACATTGTACCGTGGGTAATATGTTGTGCTTCATTGAAGTTGCTCGACGAAGCAGATTCTTGAAACTCGGTTTGAACGGTAGCCTCATCTTCGAGGACCAGGCGAAAGTTCTGCGAAAGCGCAGCACCGAGGAAAAGCAGCGCAGCTTACATCGAAAGCAGATGCCGTACCGCTGTCTGCTTTCGATGCTTCTATTGATGTGACTTTCGATGCGTGCTTTGCTGCTTTTCCCCGTTGCTGCGATTTCGTGAAACTTTCACCGGGTCCTCAAAGATCGAGCTACCGTTCACGCCGGGTTTGAACAATAGGTTTTCTCAAACGAATCCAATCAAGAACGAAGTATAAACCAGCGCTATTTTTGCCACAACGCTGTCTGCCATGGATGGATGGTAGTGGCTGCACCAGCCGTACATTCACTAGATCTAATATAACTCTATCAAAAAGAACACCGCCAATGGCCGCATTCGCGGAGCCGGCAAACGCGATCCAGCAAATAGACACAGAGATCAGTGACTAGACCTGAGAGATGCACCAAGCGCCGCTCGCTCTCACACGCCTCCATCGGACACGCCACACCGTGGCGTAACTCCTGATGGGCCCGTGACGTGAGACATTCCAAACAAAGCTCAGACCTCAACTACCAGGTGGAATTAGGAAATTGTTTTTTTTTTTAAATTTCTCTCTTGAATTTACAAACGAAAGACTGCTGTTTGTTAGCTGCTGTCATGAAGCAGACCATGTTTACACGAAGAAATAGGCGCTAAAATTTTGCTTCCGTGCCTTATTAAAGCAGAACAAAAATTACTAGTCTTCTATTCCTAATATTTTTTTAACATTAGCTATAGGGAGAGTACAATAATAAAAATACCAGAACACGACACTTATCTTCGAAAACACAATTAGTCAATGAGAAATGATATTCGAAAAACTTCATATCCGAGGAAAGTTAGTCATATTTGAGATAGTTGCAGTCAGAGGAAAATTTCCGCTTAACGGCTGCTGTTGAGGTAACAGGCATTTATGGTAAAAATGTTTTTTTAGAAGAAAACCCGAGACAGAAACAAGTAATTTCACAGCAGTGCAATTCAACGAAAGCACCCGTCTTGAATAGAGGAGATGCTATCTCCTCCGTGTACGGGCAGCCGTCGATGACGCTAAGTGTCGCGTGCTGGTGCACGCTGGTTCTTCGACAAAGGGTTTCGAGCGAGGAGGCCAATGAAGACAGCGGCGTCTTGTAAACACCAACTTCTTGGGAGGCCGGAGCTGGGTGGCCATTTTCCGCGCTGACTATATTCCATTCATCCCTAAGCTGAGACTGCCGTGAAAGCTATGTCTTCAATGGATCAGTCATGCATCCCTCTTTCACCACGTGATCGCGCTCCCGCTCATTCCCACACACCGAGGACTGGGTCAGGTGATGAAAGGGAGGCGGCAAATTGGTTCGGCGGGCACTTAGTTCCCACTGCACTCTTAGCTCAGAGCCGTGTATAGAGAGAGTTTTGTCAATGGGAGGCGCGGGAAGAGCCTGGGCGTACACCAGAAGCAGAAAGCGGGCTTGACATTTTCTCTTGGCCAACCAGAAGCCTAAAAGAATCCCTAGCAGTAGTAGCGAGAAACGGTTTTAATCATAGGTATATGTTGGTATATGGTTTTAATAGGCACGTAAGTGTGAAGTGTAGTGACCCTTCATGGTTAAAAATAGGGTGAATGTGATGTTTCAATCATGATCATGCAGAAAGATGTAAGAAACAAATGAGCCGTTCAAATCTATGTTTTGCCCGGGGAGAGTGTGACCACTAAGACGGTAGATTCCCGGCCCTCGGCGCATGGATTATCTCAATCGTTCCGCCAGTCGCACTCTTCCACCATAATTTTGGATGACAGTGATTGAAACATCACGTGCACCACATTTTCAGTCACCGAGAGTTACTCCGACGCACTTATTAAGTTTGTTTCTCGCAACCACCGCCATGGTAATATTTACACCCTCAGATTGGCCACACTCGAAATTGTAAAGACGCCCTGGAACACGCCCAGCCCACTTTCGGCCAATGGCGCCTCCTCATTTGTCTCCTATACTTCCCAACGAATGGCAAAACTTTCTACATATATGGCTCTGTCTCAGCTTAGAGGTGAACGGAGTATAAGGCAGCATGTCTCAATGCAATGACATTTCGTAAAGTCTAAAACCGGGTACAGCAGAGCGACCGGCCAAGCGGAAAAGATCAGAAGGTTTGAAAGGCCACGTTTTGCAGGGCAGACTGGTAAACTGAACGATCACGAGCGTTGGAACACTGTGAAGAACATCAGGGGCTTATTTACTGTCCTGAAAAAACTGAAGGAACACAACTGTTGGAACACTGCAAAGAACCTCAGAAGCTTATATACTGCCCTAAAAAAACTGAACAAGCACGAGCGCAAGAACGTTGTGAAAAACCGCAGGGGCTCTTTTTGTGCCCAGAAAAGAGTTAAACAGTCCAAAAAACGGGATGGGTCGACAGGCTTGGCTGACGCACAAAAATAGCGGTAGCTGACGCGCGGAAATGTGGTGGTAGCTGACGCACCAAAATGTAGTGATCCGCTGGTGGAAAGGCGACGATGGTGGTGGTTCGACGATCCGGCTGCTACTTGGCAGCAGGAGACATCCAGGAAGGGCCGGTAAAGCGGCAGCGCTATGGGGTGCCCTGACGGGTGACGAGGCAGAGGTGATTGACTTTTAGGTTTAGGTTTAATAAATCATAGAGCAAAACATTAAAACTGAAGAACGCAAACGGCGAAATAAGCGCAAGTTTGGGCTCGAGCTGGCGCTTGTACTGTAAAAGCAAAAATAGCGCTCGTGACGACGCAACAATCTAGTAAAAGCCAATTACTACGCTCCGACTGAATTTCAACCTGCTACTGAATTGGAAACTTCGCGCACTACATACGTACAGCCAGGAGATCACAACCACGACGGGTGCAGCTCAGTAATTCAACCAGTCCGAGATTGATGAAAACAATACGGGCGACACAGTCACATACCTCTGAGCATGTTTACCCTGCCGATTCTCGGTCTCAGTGTTCAATGGTTCAATACAATCAGATACACAACGAATCATTTTTTTAAATATTTTGTGGAATAAAATACTGCAAAAAGATATCCTCACCTCAGTTCGGCAAACACCACGTCGCTTGTTGTTGTTATGATGCCACAGCTAGTACATCATACCACGGTCCACAGCCGTCGAGACCAGTGTTGCCGCTCGCGCTGACAAATTGTTTATTCCACCAATTTACGCGAATCGCACAACAGATGTGATCTTGGCGGATCTTAAAGGATCCCAAAAGCTAAGGAAGAATATAATTTATAGTCTTTCTGTAGTTATTTAAGTTACTAATATCATTTACGGCTGCCTGCACCCCACCGTCTTCATCTGCAGAAAGGTGGTCATTCCACGGCGGTTCGGGATCGTCACTTTGGCCAAAGGCTGGTAACTCGCCTTTTGGTGTAGTCAGAGCCTCCGAAGCACCATTTGACTACTCGGTGTAGTCATTCTTTCTTAGAGTGTCGGTAGGCAATCAAAGCTACGGCTCGCGCACATACTTTGAGTGTCGATCATTGCTAAGCAACAAATTTCTCCTTCCTTTCCCAAAAAAACACATCAGAAAGTTGGTCTCGAGGTACTTCGAGCACGAGCTCTTGACATTTAAGATGAGGTGCGTGCGCAAATAAATGTTTTTGGGGAACGTTCACATAGCGGGGCTGTTGATCTGCCTCGAGTGAACGACGAGTCCCGCTGTAAACGATGAATAAAATTTAATCCATTGGGTACTACTGTTTTTCGTTAGTTTTTACTTTACCAAATGTGGTGCCACAAAAAAGCACATCTACCATAAACTAGAATAATTGAACTGAAGGCAGTAAGGAATAAACAAGATTAAACAAGCTGCGTTTTGGACATACATGAATATATGACATGTCACTTCCCTTTGGGACACGTCGGGACTCACTGATTTTCACTTTTACTGATAATTTAAAGGTATAGATTATGGCAACGTAACCTACTAGATATTTAAACTTCCAGGTTGTAAAATGTGGTCAATTTTCTTTTACAGGGGGATGATCCGGTATCGACGAATGAAGTACCTATGGGGAGCACCCCTCTTCAGGAGCGGTGCTGCTGCGTTGCCTAGAAAGTGGGAACGGACACTACATATCACTGCTAACAAGAGTGGCCAGCCACGAACGACGTAGCTCTGCCAGTTCATATGCGAGGCAGGGCAGGTACGAAGGAGGCATCTGTGCAAGTTTCAGTGGCGACTCAACAGGCAGCTCACACACATCCAAGGTTCTTTGCATGGTCGAACGGCAGTTGGTAAGCCTTCCAGGAAATATTAGCGTTGGCTCTCTAGCCATAAGGTGGCACCCACAAAATACGTCTATCCAATTAGTCTACATGGTTTGCTTCTGGAATGTATTTGTTGGTAGTCACTGTCATATGCGAAGGCTTAATCCTGCGAGGATCCAACAATACTTTGTGTAGTTACTAAACCTTTTATTATGCCATCTCACTTTCTCTTTGCCTGGAGACATTAAACAGAGATGTAATAATTTTTTATTATTTGCCCATGGTCAAACACGCAGGCCAACTTCCAGCAGTACTATGCTGCAATGACCTGTTCGGTTCAAACAGAGAACTGGGTGCCTTCCTTCAACGTGCTTCCTACCCCCTCACTGCTTTCACCAGCTTCGGTTGTGACACTGACTGTATCTTCCCTCCTTGAAGAAGACGTTGGTCCCGGCCAAGAAAAGGATGAAGACTAGACCCCTTTCAGCGAGCAGTCGGAAGACGACGTGTGTTCAAGGTATGGGTGCCTCCCTATCTTTTCTTTTTACAGGCACAGTGCAAGGAAATATTCAAGAGGAAAACATTAGTATTTTTGTCTTTGAGACAATCCTACACCTTATGCCTGCTCATGTGAAAGAGAAACTGATGTTCCCTACCCGGTTTACTTACAAACAAGAATACCCTATATACATTTTCGCATCCAACCAGGTTGGAAACTACCACTGTTTTCAGCTTGACCTCCAAGCTGGAACTCGCTCACACATCATTGTTTTTTGTCCAGATGTCACAACTAGGCGGATATATATCAAGGTACACACTGACCTCAATTTTTGTTTTGTTTTGTTTTCTATAGCTGTTTGTGGCCCTGTAGGGTCTCTAGCCATCTGTTGTAACAGGTTCTTTTTACTGGCCTTTATTATTGTTAATAAAAATAAAACAATGAACACATTTGGGTGTCGTTTAGTCATATAATATTTTTGCTACTTACAGGAATGCAAACATACTCCAAAAGCCGGAGGACGTCATAATTAAAATAAGAGCACCGACTTGACACAACAGAAAAAAACAATTTCATTAGACGTTTCGCCTCCCATGCGGGAGGAATCTTCAGTAGTTACAAAGGAAATGCAAGGTTCAACCTCAAGTCACCGCTCTTTATCAGTAATGTCCCTATAAGCTTCGTGGAGAGGGCCGCGGTTTTTGTTACACACGGATGTGTCCCTGCGGACAAACCACGATTCTAGGTGTTTCCGGGGCCCCCATCTGTCCTCCCTCCCCAAGGTCGTCGCGGCAGCAAAGTTAAGAGAATGCCCCATTGTCCACGTATGGTCCACAAGTTCAGTCTTTAGTCGCATCGCATGGGATGCGTACGAGACGTCACGCTTGTGTTCTTTGAGTTTGGTCTCTCTCATCCGTTGAGTTTCACCAATGTAGGAAGCCGGGCAGTCACTGCAGGGATCTTGTAGATAACGCCTCTCTGGACATTCGGCGGGGTTGGGTCTTTTGGTTTGGAAACAGAATTTCCAAGTGTTCTGTATGGCTTGAAGAGAGTTCGAATGCCAAGGGGCCTCAAAGCGCGACTGCGAAGTTCGGAGACTCCTTGACATAGGGGATGCACACTACATTCTTATCCGCAACACAAAATCCCCGTGAACGGGCAAGGGCAATCTCAAAGACGAGGCGACGTGGTGTCAACGAATGCGCACCTTGGAGGCTCACGCCTCGTTTGTGTGTAAATCAGCTTTGAAGCAGCAAATTCTTGCGTCGCTGCATAGTTTCGCTTTTAAACGCAGTATGCGTGACAGCTAGATTTCGCGGCGATATTGTCGCGTTTCCCCCTTTAGAGAAGTCCATATCAGCTGATGCCGCCCGTCGATTAGGCATCGCGTTTCGGAGTGTGAGGAGCCAACTCGGATACAAAGAGTACAACGGGCCTGCTATGGCTGCGAGCTAGCGCCACCTCCGATTATCAACACGATGCCCGCCATTTCTTCCCTTGCAGCTGGAAAGACGGAAAAGGGGAAGCGGCACTAAACTCCGTTCTTTCATTGGACCGAATCGTGTCAGCTATCATCGCCGGTGGCGTGCTGTGCGGCGAAGAGGCGTTAAGATGCGACGCCGGGTTGTGGAGCGAGAGTTCTACTTCAACAATTGTTTTCTTGCTTCGAACAAAATTACTATGATTAAACTTTCAGAATCAAAATACAATCAATTGTTCTTCCAAACCCACGATATATTGTATTTTTACTTGGACCACCTCAGGGTAGAATAAACGGCTGCTTATGCGTCAAAACGAACTTTTTGGCCAATTCAGTAATTTTTGTTTTACGGCGAAATATTGAATCTAGCGGTTTAAAGATTTTTTTTATAAATTACATACCTGCAGTGCAGACGGTAAAAGGTTCTTTTAGGTCCCTGGAGCTATTAGATATTTTTAATAAATAAACAGAAATCATAAATTTTTTAAAAAATATGTTTCAAATATGTAAATTAAACAAAGACCGACCACATAGCAAGTCGAAAGCCGTGCAGATTTAAGAAAAAAAGATTGCTGGTTGTTTCATAAAAAAAGTTGATTTTTCATCAATTATGAAGTGATACCAAGTTTAACGCTATTTTTAGAAGTTAAAACCGCGCTCACGCCATCAAAAAACATTTTTCTTTAAAAATATTTTAGGGCATGGCTACGGACATTTCGGCAAAAGGCCATAACTCTCTTTTTTTAGAAATCGAAGGCGGTCGAGCGCAACGTCTGGGACGTTTGGCATAGAATGACCCAAATGCTGTCGTTGATATATGGGAAAAGTAAGGAGCGCGGACACAGCAGCCGTACGATGATAAAAATAAAATTCTAATTTATTGGCGAAAAAAGTCACGAAAGAAAAAACGGGGAAGTCCGGAAAAACGTTGTATTAGTTTACAAGAATAATGAAGGCTAAACGCAAGAACGCTAGTTATGAGGGGAAAAAAACTTAAAAAAGACGGAAGTACAGGTCAAAGTTAAAGCACTAGAACTTACAAATATAAATTGTTAAATGAAAAATAAAATAATGAATTAAGAATAAAAAATGAATAAAAATCAGGAGGCCTGACGTCGAATCGAATATAGCAGAGCTTGAATTACCTATGCATCAGAGACCCAGCATCGTACCGTTGTTCTACGACGACCATCGTGATGATGGCAATCTTGACATTCGACACTGTTTCCCGAACAAGTCGTAAAAGTGTCAAATATACAAGCTGGCAGGTCAGCTTTGGTAAGCGCTGAGAAACTAAAGAGCAGGAGCGGACGTGGATCTAGATGTATTTTTCTCCACTGCAGTCGTCGAATGCGTTAGAGAACGAGAGCCAAATGCAGTGAAGAGAAAGGCTGCCCTTGTTTCCACTGCATTCGTCAAATGCATTCAAATGCGAAAGCCAGACTTCGGAGGCCGGCATTTCGCATTCCGCATTCTAACCCACTAATCATTCCAATAATTACTCGGCATTCTAAAGCCTCCGCGGCCTCTCGTTTTCTCTTCTCTTAGTTTCTTGGCACATAGGTTTTAACATCACACGAGCATCGAGTATTAAGAGCATACGCTTTAAGCTTTTCAATACAAGGTAGATTTCGGGCAAAGGTAAAAGCTGTGTTTACTGCGAGGGCCACACTTAACTTTCTGAAGCACTTGTCACTCGATAGTGCTATTCGTTTAGAAGCATCAGCAAGACAAACTTTTGACACTGCTGGCTCCTAGATTGAACGACCACGACCCGCCTAAGGTCTTAAAAGGATATCCGATACATTGATTTATGCCATATGTTGTATACTGCTCTGAAATGTCTCAAAATAAAAAAATGGAAAAAAATATTATCAGAAGATATTAACTACTGGCAATAAAACCAGAGAATCAGGGTTCCTGAGTCTCGGGTTTTATTATCATCAATCACCACTACCTAGCCTGTTTTTTAAGTATCATAAACTCCAATAGAATAATTTCAACGTTAGCAGGATTTTTTTTTTAAATTCCACTATGTATTTTGATTAGCGCAGTGTCTAGCGTTACGACCTTCAGAACACAAATTTGAAATTAATGATAATCCAACGGAACTGTATAGGTCTTTTTTTTGTGACAGACGTCGTAACCTAAAACTGAGTAATCTGACGTATTCGGACAGAACCTTCGGTGTCCTGATACGTCGGACATAACCTTAATTTTTATCTTACGTTACGTTCAACGTAACTTCAAAAACAAGACGTTTCGATGCAACTGGCCTCAAAACGTCTTGATGAGTTTTTTGATTTTGATTTTCATAAATACTGTGCAATTCTACATAACATTTTGCTTTCCGATCTACAAAAAAATATCGCATTTGTTATTGTCTCGAGAACAAGCTGTGTGTAATGATTGTGGTTTAGTAAACTTGAAGAAGCGATCAAAAACCATTCAGTTTATTCGTGTAAGCGTGCGAACCACGCCCTGAATCTGCAAGAAATGCGCAAGCCAATATTGCCGATATTATATTGATAAACATAGGGCGCATAAGCTACGTTCGGCCGAAGCAGAGTAGACGCGTATACAACTTCTGGCTGATAACTGAACAACAGTCTGATTTGGGCAATACTCGCACAGTATCTCGTCGATAGTTGGCAGATAGAAAAATGGCGTTACGCCTAGTCCTACCTTATTTCAGGACATGAAGAAAAAACGGAGATTAGCCCAAAATTGGGGCCGATTTTCGGCCGACACTAACACGACTCTGGTCAAGTGTCGCAGTGCTGATTGGCCTACACAGGAAAAACATAACGAGACCGAATTCAAGTAACAACAGGCTAATTTCCATCTCTAAACTGCACACACTTCCAAACATACCACGCGTGGACCTAGCGAAAATCAAATGTGTGCCATTGTCTGCTTTCTCGGCTCTTGTTTGACCTGCAAGCCTTCCTTTCAGTAATAGCTACCAAAATGATAATTAACATGAAGAATTTTTGCACACGTGCAATGATAAAAATCAATTCCTCCGGCACTCATGATATTTTTAATCGATACGGGAGTTGGACGACATCAAGAGAGGTTCAATTTGCACAAATATTGTGGTCCTAAAGTGGGCTGTTGTTTGCATGTTTCCACACTATCAGAGTGCAGATTATTCAAGTTCCTCGATGCCGCTAAGATATGTGCTGGATTTATCGGGGAACGAAATGTCTCCACTAGTAGAGACCACCGGCTCAATGTCGCTATCGACGATCATATCCCGCTCCCATCCTTTATCTTCAACAAGCTCAAGGTGAGTACAACAGCTTTCCCACTCCTTTGGGTGACAAATGCCAGAACTTCTGGCAGGAGTCTCTATTTCTTGCAGCCGAAAAAGTTCGCTCTTTTTCGCTATGTAGCGTTGAACCTTGCTCCATACCAGCTCAATGGGGTTGAATTCGGTATGTTACAGAGGCAGTCGCAGGACTTCAACGACGTTGGTAGCCACCAGGCTGTCAATCTGGTATACAGTTCCGGGTGTGCTGACCTTCTTGAAAACAAACTCGACGAGTTGAGCTTTCACCATGTCAACAGATCATGAAATTATTTTCTTGGTGAGCCGTGCCTGGACGCCAGTTTTCTGCACAAATGAGATATGTCGTTTTGCTGAGTTCCACTGTAATAAGGTGCATTGTTCACCACTACGATGCTGCTGGGAGGATCTTGGGTAAGAGCTAGCTTTAAAACCACCCTTCGAAGTATGTGTCATACATCGCGAAGTTGTAGTCCGCAGCGTTGCCTTTATTAGCCCGTGAAGAAGTCGGCAGCATCTTTGTCAAAGCCTGTCGCTGCCACCAGCATGCACAAGGATCAGACGGCCTCTCTTGACAGACGGCGCTGCCAAACCTGTCGACAAGGCCTTCATGAACGCAACCTGCGAGGACTTCACAGCCTTGTCCTGCCAGACGAATTGCTATTTGTGTCCAGCGTTTACCCATGTTTCATCTAGGTAGAGGTAGACCTGCATGAAATGGGGTAGGTAAAAATGTGTCCAAATATTTATGCCATTTCAAATCTTAGGCTAATTCTAAAATGAGAATAACGTCACGCGACATAGGTAATTTTCTTTGTCAGGCTTACACAAACACACAGTTACTTAACGATGGAGAAGAAAAATAAAGTACTGCACTAATTCTTTCTTAAATCCACGGATCTTAAATAAGCTAATTCGCGAGGTGAGCAAACTGTTCCACGAAGCTGAATGACGGTTATATTTGACTATTGTGAAACTATGGTTGAAAATGAAAAACTGCGCAACGCGAAAACGACGCACATATCGCGATACTGTTAGCGCGAACACGACATTGGCGCATTTTCGCATTTTTCTTCTAAATAGTATTTGCAATCACGGAATGTTATCGCTTGCATTATAGAACTAAAGGAGTTCTTTCCGTAGCAAAAATAACTTGGATTGCATCCCATGTTTCTAAAGAGAAAACTGGAATAACCGGCGATCACTTGTTCGCGCTAACAGTGTCGCGCTGTGTACAGTCTCCAGTGTTTTTCTACAATATCGCGCCAACACTGACCGATTGGTGAATCAGCACATTACCGCCGCGTGCAACAGCTGATCGGTGAGGCTAGGCGCGTGCTCTCTGCCACACGTGCGTAGTCCCGCTGAGTTGCCTTTAGAGCGTATGTCCTAGGCGCCCGTTTCTCTGTTTCGCGGCGTCGGCGTTGGCGTAGCCGCACTAAATTTAGCGAGAAATATGAAGTCACGTGACCTCAACACCGATTCCGTTCTGCGATAAATTTAGCGGGGAAATTAAGCTTTTCCGCTAGATTTAGCGGACAAATTCAATCTCTCACTATAATTAGCGACGAAAATTGAGGTCACGTAACCTCAACACCAATTAAACTGCCCGCTAAATTTAGAGGGATTTATGTTGGTGTTGAAGTCAAGTGACGTCAATCTTCCCACTAAATCTAGCAGAGGAACTGAATTTGTTCAATCGTGACGTGACACCAATTCATGTGACATCATTTTCCCTCTTAATGTAGCGGGGGAACTGAATTAGAGAAGGAGGAAGGGGAAGCAGGGGAGTACAGAGCGGAAAGGCAGAAAGTACGTAGGAGGAGGGGGACATACCCTCCCCTTCGTACACTTCCATTTCCTTCTCAAGTGTTGCGCTCTAATTTCGCATTACAGAAATTCGTAAACGACTATCATTTTGTTTCACACTGTGATAAGGCGCTGGTCTACCGGCCGGTCATTGTTCGCGCGATATTGTTAAAATATATGGAGGCTCTACACCTTTCCCATTAGCGAATTCGTGTTGCACT